>JAOWBW010000136.1:2078191-2161340 GCA_026119855.1 Campanula takesimana | reverse complement strand
AATCCATAAACCTTTTGTTAGAGTACGGAACTGCTACCTGATAGTCATATCTTAATTGATCTTTCGACACTTGTTTTGACAAATCACAGTCCATTAAAAACTTATGTAGCCATGTAATTTTAACAAATATCGGAATACCAAATGATCTCAATATTATCCGATTAAAAATAGGCATGTAGATCTTTGTGTTTTGTAAGTTAATATATCATCTTTGGCTACTACTTAAAGTTCTGTCTGGATTGCTTTGGTATTGACCAAGCATCCCAACATTGAATGCAAGACTTACGCATTTATTAAGCTTTCTTACTGCTGATGCAAAGAGATATTTTCTATATACTTGGATTCCTAATTAACTTTTGGACACTGTTTGAGACTAAGCATGTCTCCTTTAAAATTAGGGGGTCAAGTGTTTATAGTTTTGCATGCTATACCTTTTGTAATACGTTTTCTATATAGGCCATTTTGTGATAATTCCCAAAATACTCCGTGAATACTCACAGTGAACTTGGATTCCTAATACAAAAAGATGCCTCACAAGAATTTTCATTCCAAAGAAATTTCTTAGTTTCCTTATTAAGTTTAAAACATTACTATCAAGCAAATATTACCCACATATAAGACTAAAATTATAATTTTACTCCACTGAACTTATGGTATATACAATTTATCAGATTCATTTCAAAACCAAATGAAGAATAACTTGATTTAATCTTTAAATACCATTAATGAGAAGTTTTACTTAAGTCTATAAATGGATTTCTTCATATAGATAGTTTCCCCAATGTTTCCACTAAGAAAAGTTCTTAATATCCATTTGATGAAGCTTAAGACACAAATTGCTACTAGTGCCATAACGACGTTCTAAAAGAGTTTTAGAAGATACTGGGAAATGTTTCTTTCTTGAAATTATGCCTTTCTTATGAGTTGAAAATTCTTTAGCAACTAGATGGGTCTTTATATCTTTCAACATTACTTTTGTGAATCCTTTTAGGTCTTAGAGACCCATTTATAGGTTTCACATCTTTAAGTAATGTAAAAGATCCAAAAGTTGTTATCTTTCAAGGATTTCAACTCTTTATATATGGTATTAATCTACTTATGAGAATTAGGACCATTAAGGCTTTATGTAGATGAATGACTCATCACCCACTAAACCTATGTGTCCTTTATTTCTCGGTAAGATACATCTCATAATTATCCGGTATTTGCAATCCTTCTAACTCTATTGTATCTTCTTTAAGGGCACTTGGTTCTTCCTAATTTTGAGGTTGTTGAATTTCCTTTTATGATCAACATTTTCATGTTGTTCAATATTTATAGGGAACCCATATTTATTTTGAATTGCAGTTCTCCTTGAATATCAAGTAAAAATTTGAAATCCAATTGGAACTTATGGAAGAGGTGAAGAAATGGATGCCTCTTCTTTTCCAAATTCAAAATATTACACCTAATCTCCCCACTAAATTAACATCCTCAAAGAACCTAGCTTTTCTCGTTTCAAAATGTTCAAATTTTTGGGTTGTAAAAATTTATATTATCCCCTGATCTCTCGGCTTACCTCATGAATAACTACTAACAATCTTATGTCTAACTTGCCCTTAATAGACTTATAAGGTCTACCCTTATGTTAGATAACCCCATAAATGAAGATGATTTAAGGACGTGTTCCTTATTCGTCCCAAAATTATAAAGGGTTTTATTAGTAGCTTAGAGGGAGCTTTAATGAGAATAAGGGCTGCGGTTTAAGGTATCGCCCATAATGAGTGAGGTAAAAGAAGCACAAAACATGCTTATTACCATTTCCTTTAAGGATTTATCATGTCTCTTGTGTACATCATTATGATGTGTACATCATTTATGCTAGGCGTACCCGGCTTAATGTAGATGGAGACAATCCCACACTCTTCAAAATAGCGAGTAAAAGGACCTAGACGTTGTTCCCTTTAACAAACATTCCAACCATGATATACTATTCTGATTGTGACCTGATGTTCTTAATAGTCTTTCAAAGTTGATTTCCAACTTTGACCTCATAAGACTTGAAAACGTCCATAACTTGAGTCTTTGCATGAAGTAATAAATGTATCCATATGAGAGTAGTCATTTATAACATAATAACTATTGTTGACCTTTCCATGAAGGATTAATGAATGGCCCACAAATATCCGAATGTATTAGTTCTTTGAGACACTTGATGCTCTCGAGAATACTTATTCTTTTAATGTTTGTAATTTCCTTTAAGCATTTAATGCAAAAGTATTTTTCGAAATATCAAGTTTGTTCAAGATTTCCTTTAACATAAGCTTATCAATTTTCCTCTTGGAAATATGACCCAAACGCATATGCCTTAAAATTTACTAATATAACTTTTGCTTTCAAGTTTTGGTTTCATTATTTATGGGATTCATTTATTGTGTAAATAAGGTCAAGTGAATAAAGACTACTTGACAAAGTACTAGTACCATCAACATTGGAATAAAAATAAAAATCACATTTATAAAATTGAAACAAAATAACCTTCTTTGTTCAATAGTGTGATAAATATCAAATTCCGTCTAAATGACGGTACAACAAATGTAGTATTTATACAAATATTACTAAGTACTTTAACAATAACAAAATTCCCGATGCCTTGCCACTTCAAACCGGATCCTGACTTCCATATAGATGAATCCTTCATCTTCTCCAGGACTTCGGTATTTCAGGCAATCCTATATAAACTTCCTTATGTGAGTTGTCGTTCCAATATTCAACCACTATGTATATGTAGGAAATGAAACCAAATTACCCTTTATCACAAACAAAGACCAAATGACATACCTTTCTTAGCACGCCAAGCGTGATACTTAGGGCAGTCGTACTTCATGTGATTGAGGTCCTTGCAAAAGAAGCATTCTTCATGATCATTAGATGATCCCTTACGCTTCTTATTTCTTGCAACCGCAACATCCTTCCCTTTTCTCTTTGTCCCATGAGAGGAGGTAGATGCCAAACGTTTCTCAAGCATATCAAGGAATATTTTAGCATCAATATCCTTGGAGATACCGGTCAAAATGGTCTCCGGGACAACTATATTCATGATCATTAGGCTCACACGATTGGAGCGTTTCCACTTCTCCTCATTTAAGCACTCTTCTTGAGTGCTTTCGTTAGAGAGAGGAAGAGGAAACAGCTCCCTTAATGCATGATCTATGTCCATATAGCCTAAGATCATCATCAATTATTTTTCCAAGTTTTAAAATTAGTCCCATTAAACATCGGTACGGTACTCATAGCAGTAATCACGGATGAAGCTATAAGTAAATCTATTGGAATTTCGAGAACAAGAATGAATACAAAACATGTATAAGACACTACATAATGAAAAATGATTAATTATATCAACGAAATCCATCAACAAGACAATCAACATGACATCAAAACTAATCTTTGGATTGCGAGTTGACTCATAAATGATTGCCTTAGGCAACAAGTAATTTGAACTTTATATTTTAATAAATACTTAATCTTCCTTTGGGCCGACATAAGTACCTAAGAAAATAACCTAATGTTCATTTTACTTGTTACCACATGAATGCCCAAGTTTAGTCAAATGTCAAAATCTTCTTTGGAAAATTCAAGTCATTCACATATCAACTTAAACATCCAACACTTTACAATTTTAGGGTTTAAATAACGTAAATCACTTAGGCAACAATATTATTTAAACAATGAATAAAATTGTCAAAGCATATAATTAATCAAGGCCTTAGGGTTTGAAAAAATGTATGTTTTGTTAAGAGGAAAACAAAAATTGTGCAAAATTCAATTCTGATGAACAGTAGCTGCACGGTCGAGCATAGAAAGATGCACGGCCGTGCAACAATTTACAGAAAGGCATGTTCTCGCGGCACACTTTGCACGACCGTGCTAAAAAATGATGCACACCGTGCCAAAATTATCCGACAGTGCATGTTTTCACGGTACAATGAGCACGGCCGTGCTAAACCAAAGACACGACCGTGCCAAACGAACCGGTCCGACCGGATTAAACAAGACACCCGTTCGGACCAGCACTATTCAGAAGCACCGGTTCAAGGAAATGAATGCGCACGACCGTGCCAAACAAAGGGCACGACCGTGCCAGATTTTCTGCACTTCTTTGATTTTTGTCCAAATTTTTCCAAAAGGCATTAATAACAAGTAGATCCACATGGTATGTACTTAAAACATAAAACCATGTTATTTAAGGATAATCTTGTTTTAAAATTAATAGAATCAAGTGAGTAGATCCACATGGTGTGCACTAGACATAAAACCATGTTATGAAGGGATAGTCACACTTGAATCATTGAGTTTTAATGAACAAAACTTTCAAACCATTTTCTGAAATTTAGATGATGATTATTAGCACTCTATGAATGAATTAGAGTCCTTAAATAACATCAAAAAATTAATGATTCAACAGGAAAAAATGAATCAAAAGAAGCGTTTTAAGGCTTTCTAAAAAGAACTCAATCTCAAACAAAATGAACGGGGCTCTGATACCAATTGTTGGAACAATTTGATAAAACCCTGAATGCCTCGCTCAGTTTAGAATGAGATAGAGGAAGAGATGAAGCGGAAGCGTTCAATATCATTTACCTGTTGAATCCATGATGTGATCTTGAGGGAGAAGATGAAGAACAATTGTTAGGAATGTGTTCTTCTAAATGATGAATGTCTCTTTCAATTTCTCTCTTTCTCTTCCAACAAATGAAGATGGTTATTAATGAGGAAACTAAAGATTCTAGCAACCTTTAAGGGATGATGGAAGTCCCTTTATATAGTAGGCTTGGTGACATTTCATTTAGGGACCACACCTATTCATTTCTTAAGCAATGTTAATTTACCATTTTGCCCATCATAAATAGGTAAATTACATTTCAGGGATTCTACACATTGACTAGGTTTGACTATACTTTATATTAATATTATAGTCATGATTTTATTAATGGAAGTCTAAATAACTTGTATTGCAAGCCATGTTCTAACAGCTTCATCCATAATTACTGCTATGAGTACTGTACCGATGCTAAGTGGGACTAATTTTAAAACATGGAAAAATAAAATGATGATGATCTTAGGCTATATGGACATAGATCACGCATTAAGAGAACCGTTTCCTCTTCCTCTCTCTAATGAAAGCACTCAAGAAGATTGCTTAAATGTTGAGAAGTGGAAACGCTCCAACCGCGTGAGCCTAATGATCATTAATATTGTTGTCCCGGAGACTATTTTGAAAGACATCTCCAAGGATGTTGATGCTAAAACATTCATTGATATCCTTGAGGAACGTTTGACATCTACCTCTTCTCATGGGACAAAGAGCAAATAATAAGAAGCCTAAGGGATCATCTAATGGTCATAAGGAAAAGAAATGCTTCTTTTGCAAGGACCTCACTCACATGAAGTTCGACTGCCCTAAGTATCAGGCTTGGCGTGCTAAGAAATGTATGTCATTTGGTCTTGTTTGTATTAAGGCTAAATTGGTTTCAATTCCTACATATACATGGTGGTTGGATTATGGTACAACAACTCACATAATTATGTCTATGTAGGGTTGCCTGAATTACCGAAGACCCAGTAAAGATGATGTGATTCATCTATATGAGAGCTGGAAATCCGGTTGAAGTTTTAGGCATAGGGATATTTTTTTTTAGGTTATTGTTGAAGTACTGAGTATTATTTGTATTAATAATACATTCATTGTACCGTCATTTAGACGGAATTTAATATATATCACAATATTGAACAAGGAAAGTTATTTTTGTTCATTTGGTAATAATAAGTGTGATCTTTATTCAATTCCAAGGTTGTTGGTACTAGTACTTTGTCAAGTAATCTATGCTTACTTGACACTATTCAAACAATAAATGAGTTCCATAAATAATGAAACCGAAAAGAACGCGAAAGTTATTAAGTGAAAATTCTGATACCTTATGTCATAAGCATTTGGGTTATATCTCCAAGAGGAGAATTGGCAAACTTATGTCAAAAGGAATCTTTTAAAAAAACCTGATAATTCGGAAAAGACTTTTGCATTGAATGCCTTAAAAGGAAAATTTACAAACACTAAAAGAAAAATATCCTCGAGAGCATCAAGTGTCCTAGAACTAATACTTAAGGATATTTGTGGGCCGTTAACTAACCCTTCATGGAATGGTCAATAATATTCTATTACGTTCATAGACGACTACTCTCATTATATTTATTTACTTCATGAAAAGTCTCAATTTTGGACGTTTAAGTCTTATAAGGCCGAAGTTGAAAGTCAACTTAGGAAGACTATTAAGAACGTTAGGTCCGATCGTGGTAGTAAATAATATGATCGGAATAACGGTTTTGGGGATAATGTCCGGGTCCTTTTTGCTCGCTATCTTGAAGAGTGTGGGGTTATCCATCAGTACACTATGCCGGGTACGGTTTGCCTGAATGGTTTAGATGAAAGACATAATAGAACCCTTAAAGATATGGTAAGAAGTATAATTTCTTACACTTTTTTACCTCACTCATTATGGGCGATACATTAAAACTGCAGCTTATATTCTCAATAGAGCTCCCTCTAAGACTACTACTAACAAAAACCCGAATGAATTATGGACGAGTAAGAAACTGTCCTTAAATCATATCATGTATGGGGTTGTCCAGCAGAAGCTAGGCCTTATAAGCCTAATAAGGGCGAATTGGATGCTAAGACTGTTAGTAGCTATTTTGTTGGGTATGTCAAGAGATCTAGGGGCTATAAATTTTACAACCCGAAAACTAGAATCTTTTTGAAACGGGAAATGCTAGGTTCTTTGAGGATGTTGAATTTAGAGGGGAAATTAGGAATAGTTTTGAATTTGAAAGGAAGAGTCATCCATTTCTATACCTCTTCCCATAGTTCCAATTGGAAATCAAGTACTTGTACCTGAAATTCAAGAGGAACATACAATTCAAAATAATGATTCCCCTATAAATATTGAACAACATGAAAATGTTGATCATAAAGAGTAAATTCAACAACCTCAAAATAAGGAAGAACCGGTGCCCTTAAGGAGATCCAATAGAGTAAGAAGAAGTGTTATTTCGGATAATTATGAGGTGTTTTCTTGCCGAGAATAAATGATACGTAGGTTTAGTGGGAGATGAGTCACTCACCTTCCATGAAACCATTAATAGTCCTAATTCTCATAAGTAGATCGATGCCATAAATAAAGAGTTGAAATCTATGAATGACAACGACATTTGGGATATTGTTCCATTACCTTAAGATGTGAAACCCATTGGGTGTAAAAAGGTCTTTAAGACCAAAAGGGATTCACAAGGTAATTTATAAAGATATAAGACTCGTCTTGTCACTAAAGGTTATACTAAAAAAGAAGGCATTGGTTATAAAGAAACATTTCTCTGGTATCTTTTAAAATTGCTTTTAGGATCATTATGGCACTAGTAGCACCTTATGATCTTGAGATTTATCAAATGGATGTAAAGATAAACTTCCTTAATGAAGACATTGAGGAAACTATCTATATGAAGAAATCCATTTATGGGCTCAAGCAAGCTTCTCATCAATGGTATTTAAAAATTTTAATCAAGTTATTCTTTCATTTGGTTTTGAAACGAATCTTGGTAAAAATTATGTATACCATAAGTTCAGCGGGAGTAAATTTATAATTTTGGTCTTATATGTGGATGATATTTGCTTGCTAGTAATGATATGAACCTTCTTAAGGAAACTAAGAAATTTCTTATTTGAAATGAAAGATCTTGGTGAGGCATCTTTTGTATCAGGAATCCAAATTCACCGTGATCGCTCACGAGGTGTTTTAGGATTATCACAAAAGGCCCATATGGAAAAGGTATTACAAAAATTTTGGCATGCAAAACTGTAAACCACTTGACACCCCTATTTTTAAAGGAGACAAGTTTAGTCTCAAACAGTGTCCTAAAAGTAATTTGAATCCAAGTATATGGAAAAATATCCCTTATGCATCAGTAGTAGGAAGCTTAATGTATGCATAAGTCTTGCATTTATTGTTGGGATGCTTGGTCAATACCAAAGCAATCAAGGAGAGAACATTAGGTAACAGCCAAAAGAATGATAAAATATTTGCAAAACACTAAAGAACTACTTGCCTATATTTTGAAATCGGATCATCTTGAGATCATTAGGTATTCCGATATTTGTTAAATTATATGGCTGCATAAGTTTATTAAGGGACTGCCAATTGTCAACAAGTGTCGAAAGACTACTTAAGGTTTATTGTGACTATCAGGCAGCAGTCTTATAACAACAAGAGTTCATCAAAGTCTAAGCATATAGACATTAAGTTTCTTGTTGTAAAGAAAAATGAACAAATAGATACAACTTATAGAAACAAACTCCATATTAGCGGATCCGTTTAAGAAAGCGTTATTATCTTCAGTGTTTCACGTGTTGCTCATATGGGTGTAACAACTTTGATAACATTTAGTATAGTGGGAGTTTGTGTTGTTCTTTCATCAATTGTTCTCTTATTTTAAAGATTGATCTCATTTGATTAAATTGGACTAGTTGGAAGAATATGTTGATATTCATTATTCCATGCTACACATCTACACTTTTGATCTATGTCATTTAGTTTGATATGTACATGTGATTATTGTTATAGATGAGTCATACATGACTATGGGAGATTGTTATAGATGACAACATGGCTTGCATAGCTCATTTGTTAGAACATGGCTTGCATAACAAGTCATAGCATACATGAAATCATACCTATAATGTTAATATAAAGTGTAGTTAATAATAATAATGTGTAGAATTTCTGAGATGTAATTTATCTATTTTTGATGGGCAAAAAGGTAAATCAACATCACTTAAGAATGAATAGGTGTGATCCCTAAATGAAGTGCCTCTTTGTCTTGTATATATAGGGCTTTCCATCAACCCTTAAATACTACTACATTCTTTACTTTCTTTCCCAAAATTATCTTCATTATTGTCTAAGAAATACTTGAGAGAAATTGAAGGGCACTCATCATTTAGAAGATCATCTTCCCTACGTCTTCTTCTTCATCTTATTTCTCCCTACAACATCGATAATGGATTCAACAGGTATATTCGCTTCCGCCTTCATCTCCTTTCTCAAACTTATTCCAGAATTGAGTATGACATTCAGGGTTAAGATTGTTCCAACATAAACCTTAAAGCCAAAACCCAAAACTTTAAACCCCAAACTTTAAAACTTAAACCCTATAAAAACAGGACTTTTATACCTTACGGAGAAACTCCCCCAAATTTTTCTCAACAATCAATGGGTTACCATTTCCGATCAATGGGGGGAGAGAAGCTTGACATGGCGTTGGGTTTTGAGCCTCTTCTCTTTATCTTTTTTCTTCCTCTTTATCTTCCCCCATGAAGGAGCAAGTTGGGGTGTTTTCATTGTCACTTTTTGACTTAAGTGGCCAATATATAAACTTTGATCATTGAGCTTTTCCATTGGTAGCTATATTTAAAAAGAAAAAAAAAAGATAGGACAAAATAAAAACATAAACCTCAAACTCAATACCGTACATAATAATTGTGTTGATTTTTACTTTGATTTCTTAATAGAATCAAATGTATCATTTTTTAAGATTTATCATCATTGCTAGGGTTGAATTTTTATTTGTTTATGACAGATGGGGTTTGAGCCAAACTTTACTTTTCTCACAATAATGTCGCATTTGGCTTGTTAACTTTTTTAAATAATGTATTTTACTTATTTGTACAGTACTTGTATAGTTGTATTATTATAGAACTATACTTAGATTAGTTTTTTAATTTAGTGATTTACTAAAAAGAAAAATAAAACATCTATTATGAGACGGAAAAAGTATTTAATTATCACAATTATACCCATTCTTGGTCTAACTTCCTTTCTCTAAGCATCATATTCTCTTTAGACTTTGTATTAGTGTATATAATCCATACAAATCTTTCTCCCTCGATCACTCAATATCTTAAATAAAATGTTCTACACATTGAAAATAAAGAAAACATAAAGCATTAACATGCTCTAGTTTTATGTTGCAATAAAATGTACAGATTATTAGTACTTGGATTTTAAATTACGTATTCTCACTGTCTCTGATGAAGCCAAAATCGTTCGAATCAACTCAAATCAAGCGGTTCGGATAATCCCATCAAGCTCTTGAATAACCTGAAATAGATTGAACAAACGTAAACTAAGCCGGGGCTCCTCCGGCGAAGACCTTCCGGCGTGAGAGTAAGAATAGGGTTTATTGAGAGAAATCAATTGACCAAAGTTGAGAGTCAAGAGATATGTTACCATTTACACGTGAGTTATGGCCTGTATTTATAGGCGTTGGGTATCTTTGCTTGCTGAGGAAGTTTAGGACTTCGTTATAGAATAGGACTGACACTGGGAAGGTAGAATCCCAATTAGATTAGTGTTAGTAGATCTCATTATCGAATTAGGCATCCTGAATAGGAGATAAATCCGTATAATTAGAGATATATGACAACATGTGTATTCCCTGTTGGATTAGGGTTCTGCGTGGCTTTGGATTGTTTGACCATGTTGCTGGGCGTAGCCTTGGTGATGCATCACTCCTCGTCTTAGGTATAATGTATACCGGGGTGTGTGGTGAGCGGTGACAGAACGTCCTCGGCTTTAGCCAAAACCGAGTACTTCCTTATAACGTTTTGCCCTCTTCTTCTGGCTGCAGCCATGTGAAGATGTCGAGGTCTTGATCTTTGGTTGTAATTGGGCTTGGCCCATGTCTTAGGATGTGGACCTTAGTATGGGTTCATCCAGGGATCTAGTCACGGTGGTCCCAGACTCAACCTGGCCCAAGGGATAAATCGGTTTATACCGTTCAGTCCCTAATAAATATCATATTTTTCTTTATTTCTCGTTTTAAACCCACTAATATTTTTAAAATAAGAAATATCTTAGTGCAATTGAACAATTAATGTATAAAGACAAATTCTTAGGTACATCCGGTGTACCATGTGCGACGGGCATTGCCCATGGACCCGCCCGCCCGACCCGCCCCGCCAGCCGTTCTTCCACTCCCAGCGCGACACGTGTCAATTAAAAAAAAAAAACCTCCAATAACTTTAAAATGCTATATCTTGAGATTTATAACTCAGAAAAATAAAATAAAAATACCGTTGTGTTCGTCTCGTCGAGACGAAGAAAACTACATAGGTCATGATATGGTTTGATTTTTATTTTTTTAAAAAATACTTTTTAAGACAAAAAAAAAATTGATCTGCTTGTCAGCTCAAATGTAACACTCTGTTCTGATAAAACTAACACTTTCATCTTCAAAAAGTAACACTTTTCTACTGTTAAATATAACAGCAGTTTTTTATAAAAAAAAATGGGTTTGCATTTCAATTGTTACTTTCTCAATAAAAAATTGTTACATTTCATATATAATGTTACATTTTAAGAATGTAAAATGTTACAATTCAGAAAAAAAAAATGTTACATTTATTTTTTATAAAACGTAACATTAGTTTAGTTGTCAATCATATGTTAATGTTGGGGGAAAAAAGTGTTACATTTGAAAAAAATAGTGTTACATTCATTTATAAAAAGTGTGACATTAGTTTAGTTGTCAATCTTTATGTTATTTTTAATGTATTGCACAAAATAGTGGTACATTTTGTGTTACATTTTGTTGAAGGAAAAAAAGTTGGGGTGGCAAAAAAAAAAAAAAAAAAAAAAAAAAAAAATCGGCTCGACGGCTCGGCTCAGCGGCTTGGCTGGGCGGCTCCGTTGTACGCCGCACAACGGATGTACAGGAGACCACCTCATGTATAAATAAGTGAATCACTTCCTTGAAAAATGATAAATCCATTGAGAGTTGCTGCTATGGAGCAATAACTCTGATTTAGCCTTATTTCCCTCAATTGAGATATACTCCCTCCATCCCAAAATATATGTAGTTTAAGGGGTTGAAATTTGTCCTAAAATGTTTGTAGTTTTGCTTTTATCTAGACATCTTTGACATTGTTTGTCAAATATACCCTTATTTATGATGATAGTTGTCATTGTAAAAACATTTAATTATCTTGGTACTTGTAATATTTCAAGGGTAATTTAGTCCATTAGACATGCATTGATTGCTTTTCTTAATTTGTGTGAAAATCCTAGAACTACAAATATTTTGGGACGGATGGAGTACTTATTACTCTCTCTCTTTTATAATAAATGTCACATATTTAACTTTTTGATCAACTTAATTATATTTTAACAAAATTTATGACAATTTAATTAACTAAATGAAATTCTTAAAACTAAATGCATTTAAGAGAAAAGATTTTTTGAAAATGGTAAAAAGCCAAGTATTTTGAAACAAAATTTAATTTCTAAAACGGCATGTATTGCGAAACAGGGGAGAGTACTATTAACAATTTATATAATTTCATGAAATTATTTAAATGTGAGTAATTTTCTTGTCAAAGTTCAACTAAATAGACTTACAAAAGTTAATACTATACTCCCTCCGTCCTAGCTCACTTGAGACTTTTTGACCAAAACCGGTCAACTTAAGGTCGGTTTGACCAGCACTTTATAGAAATATTTATGTTCCAAAAAACTTTTTAAAAATTGTTATTGAGAGGATTTTAAATGGTGGTCATTTTATATTTTTTAAATTTTTGTTCGGATCATAAATATTTCTATAAAGTGTTGGTCAAACCGACCTTAAGTTGACCAGTTTTGGTCAAAAAGTCTCAAGTGAGCTGGGACGGAGGGAGTATTTATAATGGGATGGGTTCCGTACCAAACTTATCGCTACTTATTACTGTTGTGCGCGTCTCATATTTATTGCTACTTACCCAAAAATTTTAATTTTCTCTCTCCTACCCAATCACAACAACTATCCACTAACTTATTTTCTTTCTTACCCAACGTTCTAAAAGACGTCCGCCTAGGCGCTAGCATACATGAAACGCCTAAGTCCCGCCTAGGATATTATAACTATTTCTGAATTCTCGGCCCCGCCTAAGTTCCGTCTAGACCCCGCCTAGGCGCTGCTGCGGCGCCTAGCGACCGCCTAGCGCTTTTTAGAACCTTGCTCTTACCCACTCACAGTACTTATTTTTTTAATCCCCATGCACTCACTTTAATAGCAATAAGTATGATACGAAGGAGTAATGTTTTGTTGGTATGTGAGTGAAATTATTGAGACCTTTTGTAATGCATATAAGAATGTATAACTCTGAAAGGCTGAAATCTTATCCACCATGAAAGAACATATGTGGATGAAACAACAATTAAGTCCTATGAATAAATGTGTTGCTCCTTAAAGGGAATCAGTCAGGTTGTGAGTGAGTCTGAATGGTTCAGTAATCAGCACCATGTAATGTCTATATCATTCCCATTTTATATTGTTACATTACATGTATAATACTTACAAATGCTATGTCTGAACCAAAAAAATATCATGTTCCCTCCAAATACTATAATATAAAGAGATTGACAAACTCAAATGTTATGCTTTAAAATAACATGTTTGAATGTAATGCCATGGATCAACAAGTTTTAATGCTACCCTAAAATACTTGGGAGATGGCAAAATGAGACCGACGGACTACTTAAACCGCTAAATGCTTACTTGACATTCACGAAACAATTCCACGTTCAGATATACTGTATTGTGCAAGCAATAAACGAACAAGTTCCTTACTACTGTATTACTTAAAACACATTTTGTTTAGATAGGCCTAACCGCGTTTACACACATCCCGAGAAGGTAAAAAAAGAGGAAAAGGAAAAAAAAGGAAGGACATAATGATCCCTTTAGCCATGTTATGCACCTAAAAAGCAATTTTCTTTCAGATCTTAAAAAGCCAAATGTTAAGGAAACAATGATATATTTCTTGACTCTGGTGGTTAAGGAACAACTTATTAATATTATATGCAACAAATATTTCCCATAATAATGAAAATAAATGCAGTTATTTCATTCAAAAGGGAACAAAAACAAACTAAATTAACAGAAATTGAAGGAAAGAAACATACTTTATATTATGGAAGTATACCCAATTCACCTCTTCATTGTAAAGGAATTTTACCAATACAAGACACAGAAACCCCCCCCCCCCACCCTCCTTCCCCACCAATTAAAGTAAGTACACTGAGAAAAGAAAAAGAAAAAAGAAAAAGGGCGCGACGAATTTAAGCTCTTCTTACAAAATATTCCAATTTCGTGCCCTTTTCGACAACTCTTCTTTCTGGCAAATCTACTTTGATCAACTGGTGTGCCTGAATGCTTCACAGATAGATCTCAGAAAAGAAACTAGATGGTTTTATTAACAGTTGCTTTCTTCCTCCCGGAAAAACTTGGCTTTCTCCCTTCTTTAGGTCAATAATGGCCATTTATATAACACGTTTAAGCTCAAACTCTGCTGCCAAGGGAAATGAAATCGAACGTTAGAACTCATAATCATAATACTGCAAACATGTATACAGTGAAAAAATAAAATAAAAATTGAAAATCCTCGTTTTTCCCAGGAAATCTTGGCTTTCTCCCTTCTGTAGAGAACACTCAGTACAACAGAGCTTCTATGTGATCCAATGCATCAAGAACATGAACATTATAGTAAGAACTATGTGGCATTATGCCCTAATATTCATTCGCCGTTTATGGAAAATATAATGACGAAACAACCTCTTTAAGAACATTATACTCTGCTAAAAGTAGGAAGATTGGCTTTGGCTAGATGGCCTAATCTAGCATATGCCCTTTTCAACTAAATGGAAGCTAGCTTCAGGTTGTTTTACGTAACATTTCCTAACAAGGATCTTTCAGACACATGCAAAAAGAGATGTTTTAGGCTAATGTTTACTTTAGCATTAACTTAAAAGGGTTATGCCGACATTTTTATCATGAGTTTTGCCCTAAGTGATTACTACTCCAAAATGGACCGTTAAAACATGCACTAAACGACAGAAAGGAAAACAAACAGCAAAGTTCTACACCATCTAGGAACATCAGATTCCATTACAGTAAACCTAAGACGGAACAACTGAACTGACTACAGGCAAGTAAGGAGTTTCAACCAGTTCTAGGTAGATAATAAACGGAAGCATATCAATAAGAATGACGAACTAACATGGTGTAAAAAGCAATTAACGACGCAAGAAATGCAATCAGATTTTAATAATTAAAAGCAAAGAACAAGTTAATCAACCTTTGATTTCAGTAGAGCCCCATCATGTTTCTGGCAAAAGAATGTGAGTTATTAGCCTTGCTTTTCCCTGATCCAACTCCCCCTCCTCCTCCTCTTCGACTTCCCCTCAATGGCGTCAAGTAAAACCTCAAGAGCCCATTATCAACATGTTTATTAGGCGAATACCTAGCACTTCTATTCCTTTCCAAAACAAACTCATCCCTCTTCTTCACATTCCCAATCCCGATTCCAATCCCATTTACATTTCCGTTCCCATTAACATGTCCGTTCCCATTTCCATTTCCGTTTCCATTTCCATTCATCTCAAAATTTGATCTCCTCACACTCCCAAATGATCCACCCACGTTATAAGAATTCCTCCAACTCACACTACTATTACTTCTAAGCACCCTTCTATTAAGCCCGTTCTTCCCCTCCCCATTGCCACCTTCTCTCCTCATATCATGCCAAGACTCGGAAAATGACCTTTCTACCCCGTTAACCCTACTAAACCTTTCTTCTTCATCCTTATTTCCTCCACCACCACGGCGGTGGATGAACCCCCATAACTTCCAAGTCCACCTCCGTGACTTTTTCAAACCCTTCTTCTCCCCTTCACCTCCACCACCACTAATCACACTCCCGTTATCCTTAATCCCCAACTCAAACGTCTCTGAACGATCATCCCTCAATGAGTTTGAATTTGAATCCCTAATTAACTCCCCTCTCTCCCCTTCTAAAATCTTGGCAGCATGAAGGTAATCGATTGTCTCCGGCGAAACCTTACCATTTAAAGCCAAAGTCCCACCCTTCATCTCATCAATCTCGGCCACCACAGCTGCAGCCGTCTTCCTAATGGAATTAGACCTGTCAAGACTCTTCCTTCTCTTAGAGGATGAATCTGAATAGTACTCACGGGTTTGGATTGACCCGCCCGGAACATTCTCATCAGGTTGCTCCACTGGGATCAGAGTATCAATACGTGCCACGTGAACAACCGGAGCGTCTTCAACCATGGGAGGGAGACGAGGAAAAGTCCGACCGATTAAGTGCCCATCCCAAGAAGCCCGTGGCTGATCAAATGAATATCTCGGGTCGTCAAATGATATCCGACCCACGTCCAGCGAAAACCTCGGGTCGGTGTCGCAGGACCGCCGGTCAAATCCGTAATCAGCGATTTCCGACTGGGTATCTCTGAACTGCCGGCTGATTCGCTTTTTTATCGGCAACGCCATGGAAGCGATGTCGTTGAAGTTGTCGTTTTCCGGCTTCTTCAATTTCTGCTTCCGCCTCCATTTATGCCATTTCTTGCTGAAAACAGAAGCAGCGGACCAGAAATTTGACAATGCCGGCTTCTTGGCTTGCGAATCGAGATCTATGTGATCTTTCATCGTCTTTAAATCGTCAAGGGAAGGTTCTGGAACGGCCGTTTCTTCGAAATTTGTGACATTGTGGTCGTCTTCGCAAACCCTAATTTCATCATCGTGGTCGGAAATGATTAGGTTGTTGTTGCTGTAATTGATGGGCTCCTCGTGAGCTGCTTCGTCTTCTTCTTCTTCTTCCTCCTCCTCCTCAACTTCTTCCAGCTCTTCTTCGTTGTCGTAGCATTCGTCTTTGTCCTCGAGAACTGGGGCAGCGCCGGCGAGGCTCGTAGAGGGCTTGTTCTCGTCGTCGATGGAGAAGAGTGTCCAGAGAGTGTTTCTTCCTCCCCTGACGTCGCAGGACTTGCGTTGAGGTTCAAAGACGCCGGAGAAGCCTTCGTTTTTGGAGGCCGAGAAGGACTTTGTGCGGCGGAGTTCCGGGAAGAATGATGTTTTGATTTTCGAGGTGCTGGAGCTCGGATTGTTGTTGGAAGCTGTTTGGGGGAGTTTGAAGAGGGATTTAATGGCCGCCGCGGCCGAAATGGAGGAGGTGGAAGGACGGCGGGATGACGAGGAGGCGGCGGCGTTGGAGGATTGATCTAAAGTCGTTAAGCGTTCGCAGAGGCATAAGGGACAGAAGCCGGTGAAGTTCTCTTCTGGGTGTTTGTCGCAGGAGAATGATGAGCGGTGGGGTTGTAATAATTGCTGCGGTTGCGCTGCTGCCGGTGGCGGCGGCGGTGGTTGTAGTGGGTCGGTTACGGGATTCATTACCGGCGGCGATTTTGCTGGTGTGCACTGCGCACTCTGAACATGTTATCAATAGTCCAGCATAAGTGACACGGAGAGAGTGTTTTTGTTCTGCTTTGAGTTCCAACGGACGCTGATAGAGAGAGAAATTAAACGGGAATGAGAGAGAAAGTGAGAGAAAATGAAAGAAAATATTTTCTTTTCTCTCTCTATCTCTATAATCTAGTCTAACCACACACACACACACACTCTTTTTCAGTTGGATCCTTTACTTCTCTACGGACACACTCTACAAAAAGACACTTTTACCCTTCTTGTCATTTTCTCAACAAAAGAAAATGACAAATACATTACGTAACTGATTCTAGACTCGAGACTTATTGTATTGACTCAAATAACTTGAAACAAAGACCTGATTATAGACTCGAGACTCATGATTTCAAATCGTAGTGTGTTTATGAAGTTGAATTTCAATATCTAGCAATGAAATATTTTTGAGAACAAGAAGATATATATGATTCAAACTCGAGATTCGGAGCTAAAAATGAGAATGTGTTTTAAGAGTCAAATTTCATTAAGAAAGTAGGAAATATTCGAAAGGATGAAAGTAATTGGTGTGGTTTTCATTGTTGTAAAACACACAACTATTTATATACATATGCTTTGAGTTAGGTTTATACCATAATTTATACTTATTACTATAATGGTGTTGACTTGGATTCAAAAAATCTAACCATATTTTGTACATTAAAACATTACTTATTGTAATTATATGGCTATAATCTTAAATATGTAATTCAATAAGTTACTTATATTTCTTTCAAAAAAAAATAATAATAATAAGTTACTTATATTTGACTTAGATATCATTTTGTAATGTGACAAACTATGGGTCAAGGCCTCAAGGGTAAAGTAGAGAAGGGTCAAAAACTTGATATTGTACATTTGAAATAAGTTAGGGGTATGTAGTGGAAAACTAAAAAATAATTTTCCTTTTCTTTATTATTTTTTCTTCTTTTGTTGAATTTCAATTCCTTTGGTTTTTTTAAGGGGGCTTTTTAATTTCAAAGATTCGCCAAAGGGAGGGGAGGAAAAAAAAAAAAACAAGTGTGGGTCCCATCTTTCTCCCCCTCTTTCTCATTCTCTCACTGTATTATTTGTCTTTCTTCACATCACATTTCGCTTTCTTTGCTTTTATTTCCCCCCCTCCCCTTTTGTTTTTTTTTTCCTCTTTTTTTTTTTTCTTGGTTTAAGTTTCTTTTTGTTTTTTTTTTTCTTTTCCTTTTTTACTTTCCATCGATTTGGCAATTTTACATGGGATTTATGTGTTGTTGGATCTGATAATGCACCTGGTTTGGTGGCTCTCTAGCGGCAAAGCAGAATAATTCCTTAAATAGTCAGTCTCGTGAAAAAACTTGTTTTACACTAAAATATGTGTAATATCTGTTTTACATAAAGAGATTATGTTTCACATTGAAGGATGAAAACATGTTTTACACTAAAACTAGTGTAAAACAAGTTTTTCTCGAAATTTTCACATACTAAAATGGTAGTCGTATTTTCTTTTTATTTGTTATAAAAAAATTAAAATTTATTTAAAATTAAAATTTCAAAAATACAGATGATTAATTTTATAAAAGTTTTTTCAAATTGCAACCAATTTGATCATAAAATCAAAATAAAACTATTTTTCCAACTGAAATAAATATACAACATGTATTATAATATTATCAAAATTTTTAATAGAAATTTTCACAAGTTTTTAAAACATTTTCAGAATATCATCAAATGAAATATATATATTCATTTAGAGACGAAGAAATATTACAACTCGAGATTAACTTAATTTTCTATCTTTGTTTGACTAGTCTATTATAGGTAAATCAATTTATTACTTGTAGATAAATGTTGACTACAAAACTTAATACTGCTTCCAATTAGGACTTTTGACTTTTACTTTGTTTCATTCTTTGAATTAGAAGTGATTTACCAATAAGTCCCTTGGGGAATGTGGTATTTACCAATAAAAACACAACATTTTAAATTATGCTTTAGGATCCTTAGGTTCAAATCAATTTTACCAATAAGTCCCTTGTACCTTTTAAATGGCAAAAATACACCCAGCCCAAATAAATTCCACCTACACCTCTAACTTTTGACCATTTTGACTGCCACCTTTACATTTGACCACCACCGCCCGCCGCCGACCACCACCAGCCGCCTCTGACCACTGCCGCTGACCGCCGCCACTAGCACCGCCAACCGCCGCCGGCCACCACCACCGACCGCCGGCGAGCCGCCGCTGACCGCCGCCGGGCCTCCGGCCAACCGCCGTCGAGCCGGACCTCCGACCCCTGCCGCCACAACCATCTGCAACCCCAAGTATTATAAATAAAAATTATTTGCTCTCAAGAGGGTTTGTACCCAAGACCTCTTGGTCTTGGCTAAGACTCCCAACCACCATGTCAAGCTTCTTATTTGTTTCATTAGCAGACTACTATATATTTAACACTATAACCTCACACTTGTTGTTGTCTTTATTTTTTTTTTTGTTAGGAGTATTAATTCTTTACAATTGGAGAATTACTTATTTTTAATAAAAAAAATGAGATAAATTTATTTCACAATTGTTTAAAGAGCATTCACAACACATAGATAAATAAATTTACCAGTTCTTACATTAAACTCGTGTGTTAACAAATGATAAATAAATTTACCAGTTCTTATATTAAACTCGTGTGTGAATAACTGAGAAATGAATATCTCATTTATTATTATATTAACAACAGAGAAAAATTGATAACAGAGAAATGAATGTACCAGTTCTTGTACTCAAATTCATATTTAAATAATTAAGAAATGAATGTCTCATTTATTATATAATTAAACCGATAAATTGAGTCATCAATTGAGAAAAATAAGAGGTGATTTTATCAGTTTTAATTCAATTATGAATATCTGTTAAATGAATGTCTCAGTTATTATATTCAAAATCATGTGCGAACAACTTTGAAATGCATGTCTCAGTTGTTATAATAATTGTGAAAAAATTGAAAGA
This sequence comes from Campanula takesimana, assembly GCA_026119855.1. Taxonomy (NCBI): domain Eukaryota; kingdom Viridiplantae; phylum Streptophyta; class Magnoliopsida; order Asterales; family Campanulaceae; genus Campanula; species Campanula takesimana. The sequence continues at coordinate 2,140,993 of JAOWBW010000136.1, read as the reverse complement.
TGAATTTATCAGTTTTTAAAAATGAAAAATAAAAAAACAACACAACTGTGAAATCACACAACTGAAAAATCAATTAAAAAATGATTTTACAAGTGAAAAATGAAAATTTTATTTTTTAAAATTGTGAAATTAATTGAGAAATTAAAAATGATTTTTTCCCCAAATTTTTACAAGTGAAAAATGATTTTTTTATTTATAAAATTTGAATTATGTGTTGAGTGTACATGTTTGATTCGTATTGTCGACACGATTAAAACAATCGTTTCGGATCATTTTTTCAGTTTATAGATTTTGAGATATGTCATTTTAAAATTTTATGTGGAAAAAAAAAAGAAAGAAAGAGTGAGTAACAGGAAGAGAAAAGAGAGGGAGAGTAAAAGACGTTGGGTTGGGGCCGGGGGGCTGGGATCTGGGTACATCATGTTGCGAAGGGTATTTTTGTCCAAGAAAAAATTCAAGGACTTTTTGATAGGTTTTTAAAATGTTTGTCCTTATTGGTAGTTTTTATTTGGCCTAGGGACTTATTGAATGCATTGATTATATATTGACTCCATTTAAAACTTCTTTAATTAGGAGGATAAAGTAAAAAAAAAAAAAATACTATAATTATCAGCTTGCAATATATGGAATTAATTATTGGCCAAATAAATTGACTTTCAATCAAAAATAAAATTGCATACGACTATCTGATTTTGTGAATCCAGTAAAATTGTTTTTTTTTAGTAAATTACAAAAAATGAAGCTTGGAATTTAATGAACTTGATCTTTATGGTTTAATTTACCCCTAGGAGAGGCACGACTCGAATATTGAAATTATGAAGGGGTGAGAAAGAATGATAAGGGAACTTGGAGGGCGTAATGAATGAATCTTACTTCTAATCCGTTCACAGTAAATGTCTAATTATTTAAAAGATATTTTTTTGTGTAAATTTCAAGGCATAAATGCATTATGTTATTGATTTTTTTTTTAACTTTTAGCAGTGAAAAAAAGGTAAGAAGTCAGCTAATTAATGACAAAGTTTTTTTAAAAAAATGACATTCATTTTATTTTGAAACAAAATATTTAAAAAAAAAAATTAGAGAATTATTTAAGGGGGGAGAGGGAGAGAGAGAGAGAGAATTGTATGGGTTGAAATGTTTTTATTTTTTTCATTTTTGTGTACAGTTGAAACCGAGAATAGTAAATATGGAAGAAAATAAATTTAGTTTATTTCCTCTGGTGTTTGCCGATACATACACATACAATATATACAAGACCTTTTCTTGGAGACTAAGTCTAAATCCCTACAAAATAGCTAAGAGATATTTCCTACCTATTTACATCTTTATCAAGAAGGAAACTAGCTAAATAAGGATACATACAAGATATGCCGAGATCCTCAAGATCTCATCATTATCTCAACACCCCCCCCCCCCTCAACCTGGAGCGTGTAAATCACAAACGCCCAACTTGCCTAGAAGATGTAGAAATTGCCGACTGCCCAATGCCTTAGTAAGCAGATCAGCCAACTGTGAGGACGTATGAACATAGGCAGTTGTGATCACACTTGACTGAACAGCATCGCGAACAAGATGACAGTCAACTTCAATATGCTTGGTTCGCTCATGATGGACAGGATTTTGAGCCATATGTAACGCAGATTGACTGTCACTTAGAACAGTCATAGGAGCCGAATGTGTAATGCCAAAAGAAGCAAGTAAACTACGAAGCCATTTCAATTCACACGTAGCACTTGCCATAGAACGATATTCTGCTTCGGCCGATGATCGCGAAATGGTAGTCTGCTTTTTTGGTTTTCCAAGAGATCGTAGAGTGTCCCAAGAAAACAAAATAAGCTGTAAGTGATCGCCGTGTAAGAGGACAACTCGCCCAATCAGAGTCGCAGTAAGCCCGAAGATGTAAAGCAGAATCGGATCGTAACAAAAGTCCTTGTCCTGGACGGGTTTTGAGATACCGAACAACACGTAGGGCAGCCGTACAATGAGCCCTCTTAGGCCGAGTCATGAACTGTGCAAGAGTATGCACTGTAACGACCTCAAAATCCACCCTAATTTTCTAATATTAAAATGGGAATTATTTGTGCATTTTATGTGTTAAATATTATTTTCATGAAATTTCATATATTACTTGATTATATGTGTTAGCATAATTTTTAGTTATAATATTGTTTTGGGAGTTAATGTTGTTAGGGGCTTAAAAGGAATTTATCAAATGAGTCCTTTAGTGGAATTTAGAAATTAAGGGGAGGTTAGTAAGGAAAGTTGTAGGAAGCATAAATATCTTGTAATGGGATGTACATCTCATTCCTTACACCCTAAAACAAAACTACTCCCTCTGTGTTCGTAGAGAAGAAGAAAAAGGTAAGAATAATTCATATAAAAATTCCTATCAAATTATTTACTTCTCCGTTTTGAACTCTAAATATATAAAGTTGTTCAGGGCGTTGAATAGATCATATCTACCGGTTCAAATATATTTTCTTCGATACTTTTCCGGAATAGGTAAGTTACTAGTCCCCCTTTAAATAGTAAAATGGTCATATATTTGCTATATGTATGATATGTAGTGAAATTATTGTGAAAAGAATTTATTTGTGATACTTGTTTATTTGGGACAAAGGGAGTATTTAGTAAGTTGGTTTTGAAAGGTTACATGTATGTCCTGGGTACATGTTAAGGTGATTTGAAATGTTAATAAAAGTATACTCCTACTCGTGGGACGGTAAAATATTAACTTGAGTTAAATATTAAATAAGTATATTATAAAAATTATACTATTATTCGAGGGACGGGGAAATGAATAAAAGTATCCCTAAATGAGTATATTAGTATATTAGAAAAATTATAATTATACTTGTGAGACGGTGAAACGAAGGGAGTATAATTTATTCAAGTTTTGGCCTGTCGAGGGGTGTGGGCGGCCGCCCAAATAGGGCGTGCGGCCGCACAAGCTATCTGAAAAGTTTTGTCGTGGAACAGGGTGGTTTGGGCGGCCGCAGAGTCTGGTGTGGGCGACCGCCCAGTGTTGCTAGTAAAGTTGAGTTGTTCAATTCAAGTGATTGAGAGTTCAATCTTGGTCTAAGTCTTAGGCAATGTCCTAGAGTACCTAGATGGTTGTTGTGAAACACCAAAGTGGTAGAGTTGGTTCCTTTGTGAACATATGTGTTGTGGAATTTAACTAAGTATTACATGGGTATTATGGAACATCCTTTTGAGGTGTTTTGGATTAATTGTGAATGGGTACAAGCTTGTGTTGTGACTTAATGTCAATGGTAAAGGATTGTGTTGTGAACTCTTTTATGAGTAACGTGTTTGCATCTTTTGATAGGTTTGGCTTGGTTTCTTGTTTAGAATCATTGCCCCGGTTGTTGTTGTTTTAGCAAGTATTTATTACTGTGCTCTTTTTCGAAAGTCCAGCTGGTCTTGTGTGTTATCGAGTGGAGGTGGAAAGAATTATAGTGGCACACTAGCCAAGTTCACTATAAGGCTTTTCCACTGGACCTATTTCCCCAGGTTTGGGTGTTATCGAGTGGAGGTGGAAAGCATTAAGGCTTTTCCACTGGACCTATTTCCCCAGTCCAGATTGGCCTTGGATGGGGTGAACTCGCTCCCTCGCGTGAGCATTTAGGGGTATGACTTCGTGTCATTTTCTCCCGCTATTGTTGTTGTTGTGATTGTTTGGTTCCGGAACCGGCTTCATCCATTGTGCTGCTTTGTTGATACCTCTCAGATGGTTATGTTTGATTCGAGAACTTTGGTTATTATGGTTATGATTTGGTTTTCGGGATCCCGGCTTCAGCTATTTATGCTGCTTAGATGGTTTTAGACAGATGGTTTTCTCAGATGGTTATGTTATTTCGGTAAACCTTGGCTTGGTATTCTCGTAGGAATGTTTATTCCTACACTATGTGTTGTATGATGAGTTGGTCGTTATTTCCAACCGGTATGAGACGGTTGGCGATAGGGAGCCTCTCATGTTATGTGCTATATGCTATATGATTATTTGTTGATATTGTTTCTTTATGATTATCATATCAGCATATAACGTAGTTGCATTTTAGTAGCTTACTGAGATTTATTCTCACCCCTTATTTGTTTACTGTTTTAGATAAAGGCGAGTCCATGGGCTAGGACACTTTGACGGGAGGACGTTGAAAGTGGTAAGAGTTGGGATTTGTTTTGGTCAAGGTTACATTACATAGATGTATAACCTTTTGGGTAGAGTTTCCGTGACTTCATCATTTTATAACACCTATATTTTGGATAATGTTGGTGTGTGTACATTTGTATAAAGGTTTGTAAGCCTTCGGGCTAAGTACTTTCGTTTGTAAAGTCTGTTTAAAAGTAGAATGGAAGTCTTGGAACTTCAGGTGTTGGTTTTGTTAAGTTTTATGAAAGTATATTGCGAAAAATTTTCAAAAGTGTTTTATAACGTCTTCCATTCGTGTCCCGAGCGTGGGGCCAAATAGGACCACGGGTCTGGGGCGCGACAGTTGGTATCAGAGCTAGGTTGTAGATGGTCTAGAGTGACTAAATGACCTAGGAGGGTAGTAGAGTATAGAGTGAGTAACGTTGAGTGTTCTATGCAGGTATTCATTCAAAATGGTTGGGACAGAAGGAGATAATTCTGGGCCATCAGGGCAAGATAAGGCAAGAGAAGAGGCTCGAATAATGTTCCAATGTATGTTTGAGGCTGCAATGAAAACAATTAATGATCAGAGGCAAGGAGGAGAACAAGTACCTCCTAGATATGGGTTAGAACAGTTCCTGAAGATGAAACCAATGGGTTATGAAGGAGAACCAGAAGTAACAAAAGTTGAGAGGTGGATTGAATCGATGGAAAAAATATTTGATGTTCTCAGATGTACGGCTGAAGAACAAGTCAGGTTTGCTACTTATAAGCTGAGTGGAGCTGCTGAGCACTGGTGGAAAGGTTTGAAAACTAACTGGGATGAGAATCATATACCGTATACTTGGGAGAATTTTCTGAAGAAATTTAAGGAACATTTCATTCCTCGGGTAGATCAAGACAAGAAGGAAATGGAGTTTCTTAACTTGGAGCATAATATTATGTCTGTGGCTCAGTATACAGCTAAATTCACGGAATTATCCAGGTACTGTACTCACTTAGTGGCAACTGAGGAGAGGAAGGCTATGCGATTTGTAAAGGGATTGAGAACTGTGATCCGAACTCAATTAGTATCCCACAAGTTACAAGATTTTCAAGATGCTGTTGATCGAGCCTACCAGGTGGAGCATGATATTGAGGAACACAAGAAGAAAATAGAGTTGTTAGGTGAAGGGAGGCAAGGTAGGCAACAACAACAACGTGATGGTAATAGAGGGAATCAAGGTGGATCTTCACAATCAAAAGGGTCTTCTCAAAGACAGTCAGATAATAGGAATCAGGGTAACCCTTCAGGGAGTCAAAATAAAAAGGTTTGTAACTATTGTCAAAAAGAAGGGCATTCTGAAGAGAAATGTTGGAAGAAACAAGGTAGATGTATGAATTGCGGTCAGTTGGGTCATTTTCAGAGGAATTGTCCCATGTTTAAAAATCAGTATTCGGGAAGTGTAGTTGGGTCTTCTCAGGGCCAGAAGAGGGATTCTTCAGGAAAGCCTAAGGTGCAGGGTCGTGTCTTTGCCATTACTCAATAATAGGCTTCAGATTCCTCTAAAGTGATAGGAGGTATTATTTCTGTGTCTGGTTTGAGAGCACGTATACTTATAGACCCTGGTTCATCGCATTCTTATGTGTCTGTGCATTTTGCTTCTTGATTGCATGTGTCTTCTGAGTCTCTACCTTGGGTGTTAGAGGTGTCTATCCTAAGGGGGGTGTTTGGTGATTGATAGAGTGTTGTGCACTTGTGATGTGCAAATTTGTGAGCATGTTTTACTTGCTGGTTTAGTTATTTTGCCATAGCAAGATTTTGATATTATTGTGGTGGAGTTTTATATGCTAGTGTGCTTTAATTAAGCATGGTAGATATATGTGTTTAGCATTCATGCTATTTATGCATTAAAGTTTGAAAATTTTTTATCACAAGGTTATGCCTGGTAATTGGTTTATGGGGTTGGCAGCAGAGTGTCTATAGCTAAACTAGAGAATGTAATCTTCCTTTGTGGGATCTCAGATATATTTTCTATTGAGTAATAATACATGATTGAGGAAAACCTTGGGTTATTTTGAGTTGCTACGGTGCAATGCAACGGTGCTGAAATCTAGTTCAATATACCTATAACATCGGTTGAGTTACAGGAGTAGAAAATTTAACTTGAGACATTTCTTGACAAGGGATTTATCATGTCTAGTATCTCTACATGGGGTGCATCGATATTGTTAGTATGAAAAGACATGGATTTATAACTTGTTATCTTATATGGGTGATATGTTTAATCAACTTCAAAGATCAGTGATTTATTCAGAATTTGACTTAAAGTGATTATCATCAGTTGAACATTTGAGTTGGGTATATTTTAAAGATGATTTTTCATACCAGGTATGGGTATCATAAATTGTGGTCATAGTGTTTGAATTAACAACTACTTCAGTGGTATTGTTGGATATGCTGAGTTGTATCTGTAGCCGTAATTGGATTGCTTTGTGAGAGGCAACAGTTGTGAAATCAAGGCATTATTTCTTCTTGTTAGAGGATATATTATTTTGAGGAAGTTTCAATTCAGGCATGGCTATTGATTCTTTAAATATGGAGGCAACAATAATTGGAAAAATCTTACTTCCGTATCAGAGGTATGTAGTTTGTTGAGATTGGCATATTGTTAGAGATTCGTTGATGGATTTCTAAGGTGGCTACTCGGTTAACTATTTGACACAGAAGGATATAGTTTCTCGATGGATTGATAAGGGTGAAACGACTTTTTAATTGTTGAAATGAGAGTTGATGACAACTTCAGGATTTACATTACTTAGTGGATGTGAGTAGTGTTACAGTTATCTAGAGGATATGAACAGTGTTACTATTTTCTAGTAGATATGTCGAGTTTCACCATTATAGTGGATCTGATAAATTCATCGTTCTTGGTGATGCCTTAAGGAGTGATTGAGATATTCTTCGATTTAGAACTGTATGACAGTTATGTATGCTTCGAGAAGATTGACTTCTTATAAACAAAATTATCTTATCCATAACTTGAGATTGATTTCGATTATATGTCCATTACATTAGAAAATGATTTTGATGGAGCTATATTTGAAGTGTTTTCTATCCATGAGAGTTGAAGTGTTGGTTTTCTCAAAAGGAGTTATACATGAGATAATGTAAGCAGAGGACTGTGTTATATCATCTGGGAAAGGCAGATGTATGTGAGGATTCCTTGACTTATAGTTCATGTTTGATAACACTAAATGGAGAAATATTAGAGGATTTGAGATATTAAAATCCTTATGAGTTGAGACATGGCAAGATTTTTGCGATTGTGAAAGTTTTAATTTCTACCCTATTGAATGATTTCAACCATAGAAAGTTTCTAGTGGAATGAACGATGAAAGACAACACGATTTTGTTTGTTTACTAGTGATGGAAATTTAACTTTTGTGACAGAATATGAAGTCAACACTTAGTGGAACCAACATACATAATGGAATTCAACTACAGAAGATAGCTTGATTTTATGGGATGCCTACGAGCATGATATTAGATATGGGTTCTTTATTTGCATCTCGATTTTGACAAGCATTGCAGAAGGTTATGGGTTTCGAATTGAGATTCAGTACAACTTTTCACCCTCAGACTGATGGTCAGGCAGAAAGAACCATTTAGATTCTTGAGGACATGTTGAAGGTTTGTTTAGTGAATTCTTCAGATTAGCGGGATATACATTTACCTCTTGAGGGATGGCTCCTTATGAAGCTTGGTATGGAAAAGAAATATCTTTGATCGTGTGAGGGTCGAGGTAAGTTACCCTAAAATTCGGGACGAATTTTCTTTAAGGGGGAGTGATTGTAACGACCCCAAAATCCACCCTAATTTTCTAATATTAAAATGGGAATTATTTGTGCATTTTATGTGTTAAATATTATTTTCATGAAATTTCATATATTACTTGATTATATGTGTTAGCATAATTTTTAGTTATAATATTGTTTTGGGAGTTAATGTTGTTAGGGGCTTAAAAGGAATTTATCAAATGAGTCCTTTAGTGGAATTTAGAAATTAAGGGGAGGTTAGTAAGGAAAGTTGTAGGAAGCATAAATATCTTGTAATGGGATGTACATCTCATTCCTTACACCCTAAAACAAAACTACTCCCTCTGTGTTCGTAGAGAAGAAGAAAAAGGTAAGAATAATTCATATAAAAATTCCTATCAAATTATTTACTTCTCCGTTTTGAACTCTAAATATATAAAGTTGTTCAGGGCGTTGAATAGATCATATCTACCGGTTCAAATATATTTTCTTCGATACTTTTCCGGAATAGGTAAGTTACTAGTCCCCCTTTAAATAGTAAAATGGTCATATATTTGCTATATGTATGATATGTAGTGAAATTATTGTGAAAAGAATTTATTTGTGATACTTGTTTATTTGGGACAAAGGGAGTATTTAGTAAGTTGGTTTTGAAAGGTTACATGTATGTCCTGGGTACATGTTAAGGTGATTTGAAATGTTAATAAAAGTATACTCCTACTCGTGGGACGGTAAAATATTAACTTGAGTTAAATATTAAATAAGTATATTATAAAAATTATACTATTATTCGAGGGACGGGGAAATGAATAAAAGTATCCCTAAATGAGTATATTAGTATATTAGAAAAATTATAATTATACTTGTGAGACGGTGAAACGAAGGGAGTATAATTTATTCAAGTTTTGGCCTGTCGAGGGGTGTGGGCGGCCGCCCAAATAGGGCGTGCGGCCGCACAAGCTATCTGAAAAGTTTTGTCGTGGAACAGGGTGGTTTGGGCGGCCGCACAGTCTGGTGTGGGCGACCGCCCAGTGTTGCTAGTAAAGTTGAGTTGTTCAATTCAAGTGATTGAGAGTTCAATCTTGGTCTAAGTCTTAGGCAATGTCCTAGAGTACCTAGATGGTTGTTGTGAAACACCAAAGTGGTAGAGTTGGTTCCTTTGTGAACATATGTGTTGTGGAATTTAACTAAGTATTACATGGGTATTATGGAACATCCTTTTGAGGTGTTTTGGATTAATTGTGAATGGGTACAAGCTTGTGTTGTGACTTAATGTCAATGGTAAAGGATTGTGTTGTGAACTCTTTTATGAGTAACGTGTTTGCATCTTTTGATAGGTTTGGCTTGGTTTCTTGTTTAGAATCATTGCCCCGGTTGTTGTTGTTTTAGCAAGTATTTATTACTGTGCTCTTTTTCGAAAGTCCAGCTGGTCTTGTGTGTTATCGAGTGGAGGTGGAAAGAATTATAGTGGCACACTAGCCAAGTTCACTATAAGGCTTTTCCACTGGACCTATTTCCCCAGGTTTGGGTGTTATCGAGTGGAGGTGGAAAGCATTAAGGCTTTTCCACTGGACCTATTTCCCCAGTCCAGATTGGCCTTGGATGGGGTGAACTCGCTCCCTCGCGTGAGCATTTAGGGGTATGACTTCGTGTCATTTTCTCCCGCTATTGTTGTTGTTGTGATTGTTTGGTTCCGGAACCGGCTTCATCCATTGTGCTGCTTTGTTGATACCTCTCAGATGGTTATGTTTGATTCGAGAACTTTGGTTATTATGGTTATGATTTGGTTTTCGGGATCCCGGCTTCAGCTATTTATGCTGCTTAGATGGTTTTAGACAGATGGTTTTCTCAGATGGTTATGTTATTTCGGTAAACCTTGGCTTGGTATTCTCGTAGGAATGTTTATTCCTACACTATGTGTTGTATGATGAGTTGGTCGTTATTTCCAACCGGTATGAGACGGTTGGCGATAGGGAGCCTCTCATGTTATGTGCTATATGCTATATGATTATTTGTTGATATTGTTTCTTTATGATTATCATATCAGCATATAACGTAGTTGCATTTTAGTAGCTAACTGAGATTTATTCTCACCCCTTATTTGTTTACTGTTTTAGATAAAGGCGAGTCCATGGGCTAGGACACTTTGACGGGAGGACGTTGAAAGTGGTAAGAGTTGGGATTTGTTTTGGTCAAGGTTACATTACATAGATGTATAACGTTTTGGGTAGAGTTTCCGTGACTTCATCATTTTATAACACCTATATTTTGGATAATGTTGGTGTGTGTACATTTGTATAAAGGTTTGTAAGCCTTCGGGCTAAGTACTTTCGTTTGTAAAGTCTGTTTAAAAGTAGAATGGAAGTCTTGGAACTTCAGGTGTTGGTTTTGTTAAGTTTTATGAAAGTATATTGCGAAAAATTTTCAAAAGTGTTTTATAACGTCTTCCATTCGTGTCCCGAGCGTGGGGCCAAATAGGACCACGGGTCTGGGGCGCGACAGTTGGTATCAGAGCTAGGTTGTAGATGGTCTAGAGTGACTAAATGACCTAGGAGGGTAGTAGAGTATAGAGTGAGTAACGTTGAGTGTTCTATGCAGGTATTCATTCAAAATGGTTGGGACAGAAGGAGATAATTCTGGGCCATCAGGGCAAGATAAGGCAAGAGAAGAGGCTCGAATAATGTTCCAATGTATGTTTGAGGCTGCAATGAAAACAATTAATGATCAGAGGCAAGGAGGAGAACAAGTACCTCCTAGATATGGGTTAGAACAGTTCCTGAAGATGAAACCAATGGGTTATGAAGGAGAACCAGAAGTAACAAAAGTTGAGAGGTGGATTGAATCGATGGAAAAAATATTTGATGTTCTCAGATGTACGGCTGAAGAACAAGTCAGGTTTGCTACTTATAAGCTGAGTGGAGCTGCTGAGCACTGGTGGAAAGGTTTGAAAACTAACTGGGATGAGAATCATATACCGTATACTTGGGAGAATTTTCTGAAGAAATTTAAGGAACATTTCATTCCTCGGGTAGATCAAGACAAGAAGGAAATGGAGTTTCTTAACTTGGAGCATAATATTATGTCTGTGGCTCAGTATACAGCTAAATTCACGGAATTATCCAGGTACTGTACTCACTTAGTGGCAACTGAGGAGAGGAAGGCTATGCGATTTGTAAAGGGATTGAGAACTGTGATCCGAACTCAATTAGTATCCCACAAGTTACAAGATTTTCAAGATGCTGTTGATCGAGCCTACCAGGTGGAGCATGATATTGAGGAACACAAGAAGAAAATAGAGTTGTTAGGTGAAGGGAGGCAAGGTAGGCAACAACAACAACGTGATGGTAATAGAGGGAATCAAGGTGGATCTTCACAATCAAAAGGGTCTTCTCAAAGACAGTCAGATAATAGGAATCAGGGTAACCCTTCAGGGAGTCAAAATAAAAAGGTTTGTAACTATTGTCAAAAAGAAGGGCATTCTGAAGAGAAATGTTGGAAGAAACAAGGTAGATGTATGAATTGCGGTCAGTTGGGTCATTTTCAGAGGAATTGTCCCATGTTTAAAAATCAGTATTCGGGAAGTGTAGTTGGGTCTTCTCAGGGCCAGAAGAGGGATTCTTCAGGAAAGCCTAAGGTGCAGGGTCGTGTCTTTGCCATTACTCAATAATAGGCTTCAGATTCCTCTAAAGTGATAGGAGGTATTATTTCTGTGTCTGGTTTGAGAGCACGTATACTTATAGACCCTGGTTCATCGCATTCTTATGTGTCTGTGCATTTTGCTTCTTGATTGCATGTGTCTTCTGAGTCTCTACCTTGGGTGTTAGAGGTGTCTATCCTAAGGGGGGTGTTTGGTGATTGATAGAGTGTTGTGCACTTGTGATGTGCAAATTTGTGAGCATGTTTTACTTGCTGGTTTAGTTATTTTGCCATAGCAAGATTTTGATATTATTGTGGTGGAGTTTTATATGCTAGTGTGCTTTAATTAAGCATGGTAGATATATGTGTTTAGCATTCATGCTATTTATGCATTAAAGTTTGAAAATTTTTTATCACAAGGTTATGCCTGGTAATTGGTTTATGGGGTTGGCAGCAGAGTGTCTATAGCTAAACTAGAGAATGTAATCTTCCTTTGTGGGATCTCAGATATATTTTCTATTGAGTAATAATACATGATTGAGGAAAACCTTGGGTTATTTTGAGTTGCTACGGTGCAATGCAACGGTGCTGAAATCTAGTTCAATATACCTATAACATCGGTTGAGTTACAGGAGTAGAAAATTTAACTTGAGACATTTCTTGACAAGGGATTTATCATGTCTAGTATCTCTACATGGGGTGCATCGATATTGTTAGTATGAAAAGACATGGATTTATAACTTGTTATCTTATATGGGTGATATGTTTAATCAACTTCAAAGATCAGTGATTTATTCAGAATTTGACTTAAAGTGATTATCATCAGTTGAACATTTGAGTTGGGTATATTTTAAAGATGATTTTTCATACCAGGTATGGGTATCATAAATTGTGGTCATAGTGTTTGAATTAACAACTACTTCAGTGGTATTGTTGGATATGCTGAGTTGTATCTGTAGCCGTAATTGGATTGCTTTGTGAGAGGCAACAGTTGTGAAATCAAGGCATTATTTCTTCTTGTTAGAGGATATATTATTTTGAGGAAGTTTCAATTCAGGCATGGCTATTGATTCTTTAAATATGGAGGCAACAATAATTGGAAAAATCTTACTTCCGTATCAGAGGTATGTAGTTTGTTGAGATTGGCATATTGTTAGAGATTCGTTGATGGATTTCTAAGGTGGCTACTCGGTTAACTATTTGACACAGAAGGATATAGTTTCTCGATGGATTGATAAGGGTGAAACGACTTTTTAATTGTTGAAATGAGAGTTGATGACAACTTCAGGATTTACATTACTTAGTGGATGTGAGTAGTGTTACAGTTATCTAGAGGATATGAACAGTGTTACTATTTTCTAGTAGATATGTCGAGTTTCACCATTATAGTGGATCTGATAAATTCATCGTTCTTGGTGATGCCTTAAGGAGTGATTGAGATATTCTTCGATTTAGAACTGTATGACAGTTATGTATGCTTCGAGAAGATTGACTTCTTATAAACAAAATTATCTTATCCATAACTTGAGATTGATTTCGATTATATGTCCATTACATTAGAAAATGATTTTGATGGAGCTATATTTGAAGTGTTTTCTATCCATGAGAGTTGAAGTGTTGGTTTTCTCAAAAGGAGTTATACATGAGATAATGTAAGCAGAGGACTGTGTTATATCATCTGGGAAAGGCAGATGTATGTGAGGATTCCTTGACTTATAGTTCATGTTTGATAACACTAAATGGAGAAATATTAGAGGATTTGAGATATTAAAATCCTTATGAGTTGAGACATGGCAAGATTTTTGCGATTGTGAAAGTTTTAATTTCTACCCTATTGAATGATTTCAACCATAGAAAGTTTCTAGTGGAATGAACGATGAAAGACAACACGATTTTGTTTGTTTACTAGTGATGGAAATTTAACTTTTGTGACAGAATATGAAGTCAACACTTAGTGGAACCAACATACATAATGGAATTCAACTACAGAAGATAGCTTGATTTTATGGGATGCCTACGAGCATGATATTAGATATGGGTTCTTTATTTGCATCTCGATTTTGACAAGCATTGCAGAAGGTTATGGGTTTCGAATTGAGATTCAGTACAACTTTTCACCCTCAGACTGATGGTCAGGCAGAAAGAACCATTTAGATTCTTGAGGACATGTTGAAGGTTTGTTTAGTGAATTCTTCAGATTAGCGGGATATACATTTACCTCTTGAGGGATGGCTCCTTATGAAGCTTGGTATGGAAAAGAAATATCTTTGATCGTGTGAGGGTCGAGGTAAGTTACCCTAAAATTCGGGACGAATTTTCTTTAAGGGGGAGTGATTGTAACGACCCCAAAATCCACCCTAATTTTCTAATATTAAAATGGGAATTATTTGTGCATTTTATGTGTTAAATATTATTTTCATGAAATTTCATATATTACTTGATTATATGTGTTAGCATAATTTTTAGTTATAATATTGTTTTGGGAGTTAATGTTGTTAGGGGCTTAAAAGGAATTTATCAAATGAGTCCTTTAGTGGAATTTAGAAATTAAGGGGAGGTTAGTAAGGAAAGTTGTAGGAAGCATAAATATCTTGTAATGGGATGTACATCTCATTCCTTACACCCTAAAACAAAACTACTCCCTCTGTGTTCGTAGAGAAGAAGAAAAAGGTAAGAATAATTCATATAAAAATTCCTATCAAATTATTTACTTCTCCGTTTTGAACTCTAAATATATAAAGTTGTTCAGGGCGTTGAATAGATCATATCTACCGGTTCAAATATATTTTCTTCGATACTTTTCCGGAATAGGTAAGTTACTAGTCCCCCTTTAAATAGTAAAATGGTCATATATTTGCTATATGTATGATATGTAGTGAAATTATTGTGAAAAGAATTTATTTGTGATACTTGTTTATTTGGGACAAAGGGAGTATTTAGTAAGTTGGTTTTGAAAGGTTACATGTATGTCCTGGGTACATGTTAAGGTGATTTGAAATGTTAATAAAAGTATACTCCTACTCGTGGGACGGTAAAATATTAACTTGAGTTAAATATTAAATAAGTATATTATAAAAATTATACTATTATTCGAGGGACGGGGAAATGAATAAAAGTATCCCTAAATGAGTATATTAGTATATTAGAAAAATTATAATTATACTTGTGAGACGGTGAAACGAAGGGAGTATAATTTATTCAAGTTTTGGCCTGTCGAGGGGTGTGGGCGGCCGCCCAAATAGGGCGTGCGGCCGCACAAGCTATCTGAAAAGTTTTGTCGTGGAACAGGGTGGTTTGGGCGGCCGCACAGTCTGGTGTGGGCGACCGCCCAGTGTTGCTAGTAAAGTTGAGTTGTTCAATTCAAGTGATTGAGAGTTCAATCTTGGTCTAAGTCTTAGGCAATGTCCTAGAGTACCTAGATGGTTGTTGTGAAACACCAAAGTGGTAGAGTTGGTTCCTTTGTGAACATATGTGTTGTGGAATTTAACTAAGTATTACATGGGTATTATGGAACATCCTTTTGAGGTGTTTTGGATTAATTGTGAATGGGTACAAGCTTGTGTTGTGACTTAATGTCAATGGTAAAGGATTGTGTTGTGAACTCTTTTATGAGTAACGTGTTTGCATCTTTTGATAGGTTTGGCTTGGTTTCTTGTTTAGAATCATTGCCCCGGTTGTTGTTGTTTTAGCAAGTATTTATTACTGTGCTCTTTTTCGAAAGTCCAGCTGGTCTTGTGTGTTATCGAGTGGAGGTGGAAAGAATTATAGTGGCACACTAGCCAAGTTCACTATAAGGCTTTTCCACTGGACCTATTTCCCCAGGTTTGGGTGTTATCGAGTGGAGGTGGAAAGCATTAAGGCTTTTCCACTGGACCTATTTCCCCAGTCCAGATTGGCCTTGGATGGGGTGAACTCGCTCCCTCGCGTGAGCATTTAGGGGTATGACTTCGTGTCATTTTCTCCCGCTATTGTTGTTGTTGTGATTGTTTGGTTCCGGAACCGGCTTCATCCATTGTGCTGCTTTGTTGATACCTCTCAGATGGTTATGTTTGATTCGAGAACTTTGGTTATTATGGTTATGATTTGGTTTTCGGGATCCCGGCTTCAGCTATTTATGCTGCTTAGATGGTTTTAGACAGATGGTTTTCTCAGATGGTTATGTTATTTCGGTAAACCTTGGCTTGGTATTCTCGTAGGAATGTTTATTCCTACACTATGTGTTGTATGATGAGTTGGTCGTTATTTCCAACCGGTATGAGACGGTTGGCGATAGGGAGCCTCTCATGTTATGTGCTATATGCTATATGATTATTTGTTGATATTGTTTCTTTATGATTATCATATCAGCATATAACGTAGTTGCATTTTAGTAGCTAACTGAGATTTATTCTCACCCCTTATTTGTTTACTGTTTTAGATAAAGGCGAGTCCATGGGCTAGGACACTTTGACGGGAGGACGTTGAAAGTGGTAAGAGTTGGGATTTGTTTTGGTCAAGGTTACATTACATAGATGTATAACGTTTTGGGTAGAGTTTCCGTGACTTCATCATTTTATAACACCTATATTTTGGATAATGTTGGTGTGTGTACATTTGTATAAAGGTTTGTAAGCCTTCGGGCTAAGTACTTTCGTTTGTAAAGTCTGTTTAAAAGTAGAATGGAAGTCTTGGAACTTCAGGTGTTGGTTTTGTTAAGTTTTATGAAAGTATATTGCGAAAAATTTTCAAAAGTGTTTTATAACGTCTTCCATTCGTGTCCCGAGCGTGGGGCCAAATAGGACCACGGGTCTGGGGCGCGACAGTTGGTATCAGAGCTAGGTTGTAGATGGTCTAGAGTGACTAAATGACCTAGGAGGGTAGTAGAGTATAGAGTGAGTAACGTTGAGTGTTCTATGCAGGTATTCATTCAAAATGGTTGGGACAGAAGGAGATAATTCTGGGCCATCAGGGCAAGATAAGGCAAGAGAAGAGGCTCGAATAATGTTCCAATGTATGTTTGAGGCTGCAATGAAAACAATTAATGATCAGAGGCAAGGAGGAGAACAAGTACCTCCTAGATATGGGTTAGAACAGTTCCTGAAGATGAAACCAATGGGTTATGAAGGAGAACCAGAAGTAACAAAAGTTGAGAGGTGGATTGAATCGATGGAAAAAATATTTGATGTTCTCAGATGTACGGCTGAAGAACAAGTCAGGTTTGCTACTTATAAGCTGAGTGGAGCTGCTGAGCACTGGTGGAAAGGTTTGAAAACTAACTGGGATGAGAATCATATACCGTATACTTGGGAGAATTTTCTGAAGAAATTTAAGGAACATTTCATTCCTCGGGTAGATCAAGACAAGAAGGAAATGGAGTTTCTTAACTTGGAGCATAATATTATGTCTGTGGCTCAGTATACAGCTAAATTCACGGAATTATCCAGGTACTGTACTCACTTAGTGGCAACTGAGGAGAGGAAGGCTATGCGATTTGTAAAGGGATTGAGAACTGTGATCCGAACTCAATTAGTATCCCACAAGTTACAAGATTTTCAAGATGCTGTTGATCGAGCCTACCAGGTGGAGCATGATATTGAGGAACACAAGAAGAAAATAGAGTTGTTAGGTGAAGGGAGGCAAGGTAGGCAACAACAACAACGTGATGGTAATAGAGGGAATCAAGGTGGATCTTCACAATCAAAAGGGTCTTCTCAAAGACAGTCAGATAATAGGAATCAGGGTAACCCTTCAGGGAGTCAAAATAAAAAGGTTTGTAACTATTGTCAAAAAGAAGGGCATTCTGAAGAGAAATGTTGGAAGAAACAAGGTAGATGTATGAATTGCGGTCAGTTGGGTCATTTTCAGAGGAATTGTCCCATGTTTAAAAATCAGTATTCGGGAAGTGTAGTTGGGTCTTCTCAGGGCCAGAAGAGGGATTCTTCAGGAAAGCCTAAGGTGCAGGGTCGTGTCTTTGCCATTACTCAATAATAGGCTTCAGATTCCTCTAAAGTGATAGGAGGTATTATTTCTGTGTCTGGTTTGAGAGCACGTATACTTATAGACCCTGGTTCATCGCATTCTTATGTGTCTGTGCATTTTGCTTCTTGATTGCATGTGTCTTCTGAGTCTCTACCTTGGGTGTTAGAGGTGTCTATCCTAAGGGGGGTGTTTGGTGATTGATAGAGTGTTGTGCACTTGTGATGTGCAAATTTGTGAGCATGTTTTACTTGCTGGTTTAGTTATTTTGCCATAGCAAGATTTTGATATTATTGTGGTGGAGTTTTATATGCTAGTGTGCTTTAATTAAGCATGGTAGATATATGTGTTTAGCATTCATGCTATTTATGCATTAAAGTTTGAAAATTTTTTATCACAAGGTTATGCCTGGTAATTGGTTTATGGGGTTGGCAGCAGAGTGTCTATAGCTAAACTAGAGAATGTAATCTTCCTTTGTGGGATCTCAGATATATTTTCTATTGAGTAATAATACATGATTGAGGAAAACCTTGGGTTATTTTGAGTTGCTACGGTGCAATGCAACGGTGCTGAAATCTAGTTCAATATACCTATAACATCGGTTGAGTTACAGGAGTAGAAAATTTAACTTGAGACATTTCTTGACAAGGGATTTATCATGTCTAGTATCTCTACATGGGGTGCATCGATATTGTTAGTATGAAAAGACATGGATTTATAACTTGTTATCTTATATGGGTGATATGTTTAATCAACTTCAAAGATCAGTGATTTATTCAGAATTTGACTTAAAGTGATTATCATCAGTTGAACATTTGAGTTGGGTATATTTTAAAGATGATTTTTCATACCAGGTATGGGTATCATAAATTGTGGTCATAGTGTTTGAATTAACAACTACTTCAGTGGTATTGTTGGATATGCTGAGTTGTATCTGTAGCCGTAATTGGATTGCTTTGTGAGAGGCAACAGTTGTGAAATCAAGGCATTATTTCTTCTTGTTAGAGGATATATTATTTTGAGGAAGTTTCAATTCAGGCATGGCTATTGATTCTTTAAATATGGAGGCAACAATAATTGGAAAAATCTTACTTCCGTATCAGAGGTATGTAGTTTGTTGAGATTGGCATATTGTTAGAGATTCGTTGATGGATTTCTAAGGTGGCTACTCGGTTAACTATTTGACACAGAAGGATATAGTTTCTCGATGGATTGATAAGGGTGAAACGACTTTTTAATTGTTGAAATGAGAGTTGATGACAACTTCAGGATTTACATTACTTAGTGGATGTGAGTAGTGTTACAGTTATCTAGAGGATATGAACAGTGTTACTATTTTCTAGTAGATATGTCGAGTTTCACCATTATAGTGGATCTGATAAATTCATCGTTCTTGGTGATGCCTTAAGGAGTGATTGAGATATTCTTCGATTTAGAACTGTATGACAGTTATGTATGCTTCGAGAAGATTGACTTCTTATAAACAAAATTATCTTATCCATAACTTGAGATTGATTTCGATTATATGTCCATTACATTAGAAAATGATTTTGATGGAGCTATATTTGAAGTGTTTTCTATCCATGAGAGTTGAAGTGTTGGTTTTCTCAAAAGGAGTTATACATGAGATAATGTAAGCAGAGGACTGTGTTATATCATCTGGGAAAGGCAGATGTATGTGAGGATTCCTTGACTTATAGTTCATGTTTGATAACACTAAATGGAGAAATATTAGAGGATTTGAGATATTAAAATCCTTATGAGTTGAGACATGGCAAGATTTTTGCGATTGTGAAAGTTTTAATTTCTACCCTATTGAATGATTTCAACCATAGAAAGTTTCTAGTGGAATGAACGATGAAAGACAACACGATTTTGTTTGTTTACTAGTGATGGAAATTTAACTTTTGTGACAGAATATGAAGTCAACACTTAGTGGAACCAACATACATAATGGAATTCAACTACAGAAGATAGCTTGATTTTATGGGATGCCTACGAGCATGATATTAGATATGGGTTCTTTATTTGCATCTCGATTTTGACAAGCATTGCAGAAGGTTATGGGTTTCGAATTGAGATTCAGTACAACTTTTCACCCTCAGACTGATGGTCAGGCAGAAAGAACCATTTAGATTCTTGAGGACATGTTGAAGGTTTGTTTAGTGAATTCTTCAGATTAGCGGGATATACATTTACCTCTTGAGGGATGGCTCCTTATGAAGCTTGGTATGGAAAAGAAATATCTTTGATCGTGTGAGGGTCGAGGTAAGTTACCCTAAAATTCGGGACGAATTTTCTTTAAGGGGGAGTGATTGTAACGACCCCAAAATCCACCCTAATTTTCTAATATTAAAATGGGAATTATTTGTGCATTTTATGTGTTAAATATTATTTTCATGAAATTTCATATATTACTTGATTATATGTGTTAGCATAATTTTTAGTTATAATATTGTTTTGGGAGTTAATGTTGTTAGGGGCTTAAAAGGAATTTATCAAATGAGTCCTTTAGTGGAATTTAGAAATTAAGGGGAGGTTAGTAAGGAAAGTTGTAGGAAGCATAAATATCTTGTAATGGGATGTACATCTCATTCCTTACACCCTAAAACAAAACTACTCCCTCTGTGTTCGTAGAGAAGAAGAAAAAGGTAAGAATAATTCATATAAAAATTCCTATCAAATTATTTACTTCTCCGTTTTGAACTCTAAATATATAAAGTTGTTCAGGGCGTTGAATAGATCATATCTACCGGTTCAAATATATTTTCTTCGATACTTTTCCGGAATAGGTAAGTTACTAGTCCCCCTTTAAATAGTAAAATGGTCATATATTTGCTATATGTATGATATGTAGTGAAATTATTGTGAAAAGAATTTATTTGTGATACTTGTTTATTTGGGACAAAGGGAGTATTTAGTAAGTTGGTTTTGAAAGGTTACATGTATGTCCTGGGTACATGTTAAGGTGATTTGAAATGTTAATAAAAGTATACTCCTACTCGTGGGACGGTAAAATATTAACTTGAGTTAAATATTAAATAAGTATATTATAAAAATTATACTATTATTCGAGGGACGGGGAAATGAATAAAAGTATCCCTAAATGAGTATATTAGTATATTAGAAAAATTATAATTATACTTGTGAGACGGTGAAACGAAGGGAGTATAATTTATTCAAGTTTTGGCCTGTCGAGGGGTGTGGGCGGCCGCCCAAATAGGGCGTGCGGCCGCACAAGCTATCTGAAAAGTTTTGTCGTGGAACAGGGTGGTTTGGGCGGCCGCACAGTCTGGTGTGGGCGACCGCCCAGTGTTGCTAGTAAAGTTGAGTTGTTCAATTCAAGTGATTGAGAGTTCAATCTTGGTCTAAGTCTTAGGCAATGTCCTAGAGTACCTAGATGGTTGTTGTGAAACACCAAAGTGGTAGAGTTGGTTCCTTTGTGAACATATGTGTTGTGGAATTTAACTAAGTATTACATGGGTATTATGGAACATCCTTTTGAGGTGTTTTGGATTAATTGTGAATGGGTACAAGCTTGTGTTGTGACTTAATGTCAATGGTAAAGGATTGTGTTGTGAACTCTTTTATGAGTAACGTGTTTGCATCTTTTGATAGGTTTGGCTTGGTTTCTTGTTTAGAATCATTGCCCCGGTTGTTGTTGTTTTAGCAAGTATTTATTACTGTGCTCTTTTTCGAAAGTCCAGCTGGTCTTGTGTGTTATCGAGTGGAGGTGGAAAGAATTATAGTGGCACACTAGCCAAGTTCACTATAAGGCTTTTCCACTGGACCTATTTCCCCAGGTTTGGGTGTTATCGAGTGGAGGTGGAAAGCATTAAGGCTTTTCCACTGGACCTATTTCCCCAGTCCAGATTGGCCTTGGATGGGGTGAACTCGCTCCCTCGCGTGAGCATTTAGGGGTATGACTTCGTGTCATTTTCTCCCGCTATTGTTGTTGTTGTGATTGTTTGGTTCCGGAACCGGCTTCATCCATTGTGCTGCTTTGTTGATACCTCTCAGATGGTTATGTTTGATTCGAGAACTTTGGTTATTATGGTTATGATTTGGTTTTCGGGATCCCGGCTTCAGCTATTTATGCTGCTTAGATGGTTTTAGACAGATGGTTTTCTCAGATGGTTATGTTATTTCGGTAAACCTTGGCTTGGTATTCTCGTAGGAATGTTTATTCCTACACTATGTGTTGTATGATGAGTTGGTCGTTATTTCCAACCGGTATGAGACGGTTGGCGATAGGGAGCCTCTCATGTTATGTGCTATATGCTATATGATTATTTGTTGATATTGTTTCTTTATGATTATCATATCAGCATATAATGTAGTTGCATTTTAGTAGCTTACTGAGATTTATTCTTACCCCTTATTTGTTTACTGTTTTAGATAAAGGCGAGTTCAGGGGCTAGGACACTTTGACGGGAGGACGTTGAAAGTGGTAAGAGTTGGGATTTGTTTTGGTCAAGGTTACATTACATAGATGTATAACCTTTTGGGTAGAGTTTCCGTGACTTCATCATTTTATAACACCTATATTTTGGATAATGTTGGTGTGTGTACATTTGTATAAAGGTTTGTAAGCCTTCGGGCTAAGTACTTTCGTTTGTAAAGTCTGTTTAAAAGTAGAATGGAAGTCTTGGAACTTCAGGTGTTGGTTTTGTTAAGTTTTATGAAAGTATATTGCGAAAAATTTTCAAAAGTGTTTTATAACGTCTTCCATTCGTGTCCCGAGCGTGGGGCCAAATAGGACCACGGGTCTGGGGCGCGACATGCACACTGTAGGATAGCTCTGGGCGAGTGATAGTAAGATAGATAAGTCGACCCACAAGTCGCCTATAAGCCTCAGGATCTCGTAAATCATCATCTTCAGTCAAAGCTAAACGGTGATTCTGTTCAATAGGAGTAATGGCTGGACGTGCTCCAAGAAGACCGGCCTCGGAAAGTATATCAAGCGCATACTTGCGCTGAGACAGAAAAATACCATTCGGATGTGTCGCCACCTCAAGTCCCAAAAAATATTTAAGACGCCCAAGATCTTTCATATGAAAGCAACTACTCAAATAGCCCTTGAAGCGACTAATGGCAACCGGATCATTCCCACCAATGACTAAGTCATCAACATAAACAAGAACATGTAACTCAGCAGCGGAAGTCTTGAAAGAGAACAGAGAATAGTCGGAACATGATTGGACAAACCCATATTTCTTCAATGCCATAGAAAGCTTGGCAAACCAACAGCGAGGAGCTTGCCGAAGACCGTATAATGATTTCTTAAGTTTACAAACCTTCCCAGAAGACGAGTCCGCATGTCCCAAGGGCACCTTCATATACACATCTTCACTAAGATCACCATGTAGAAAGGCATTGTGAACATCCATTTGATGAAGTTCCCATCCTTTAACCGCAGCAATGCTAAGAAACACTCGTACCGTAACCATTTTGATGGTGGGTGCAAATGTTTCCTTGAAGTCAACACCTTTAACTTGTCTATTGCCCAAGATCACCAACCGAGATTTACAACGCTCAATTGTCCCATCAGCATGGTACTTGATTTTATAAACCCATTTGTTACCAATCACCTTCTTATCAAGAGGAGCATCCACCAACTCCCATGTTCCATTCTGATCAAGAGCATCAAGTTCTTTAGTCATAGCCTCTCGCCATTGAGGAAGCTTAACCGCTTCAAAAAAATGTTTGGGCTCAACACCTGAGTCAATAGCAGCCAAAAAACAACGATGTGCAGACGAGAATTTAGTGCAATTGACAAAGTGTGATAAGGGATATCGAGTACCTGAAGATTTGGATTGAGGAGATGGACGGGACGGGGGTGTAGCTTGAGTAATATGCGCCTGTGATTGTTCCAACTCATATTCAGAAGATGGATATCGGGTAGAAGGGACCCTAACTCTCTGACCACGGCCCAAATTTTTGTCTCAATCAATTCGATCACTTGTTCATCGGCAGGCTGTTCATCGGCAAGATGTTCATCGGCAAGCTGTTCATCGGCAGGCTGCTCTGCCACTTGTTCGGTCACCTGTGCCGTCAACTCCCCAGTCACATGTACATCTTCTTCACAATCCTCCATATTATTCAAAGGACAAAGAAAAATATCAGAATCCGTATATGCTCCATCTTGATCAGCCTGACCGCGAGCAAAAGGGAACTCCTTTTCCACAAAAATAACATCCCGAGAAACGAGCAACTTATTTTCATCAAGATCATATACATACCATCCTTTCTTACCAAGAGGATATCCCAAGAACACACAACGCCGACTGCGACTTGCAAACTTATCATTATCACGCCGCGAATAATGGACATGACATAGAGACCAAAACACCCGAATATGAGAGTAAGAAGGAGGTTTCCCAAAAATAATTTCATAAGGGGTTTTCCCGTTTAACAACTTTGAGGGGGTTCGATTAATTAAATGCCCAACCGCCAACACACACTCCCCCCAAAACTTGATAAGTAACTTGGCTTGAAACATTAAAGCACGAGACACATTAAGAATATGTCTATGCTTTCTTTCCACCCTACCATTCTGTTGGGATGTACGAACACAAGTAGTGTGATGTTCAATCCCATTTTCAAGAAAATATTTTTCCAAACAAGTAAATTCCGTCCCATTGTCACTTCGAATTTTCTTAACTCGTTTATTAAATTGCCGCTCTACCATGGCAAGAAAATTTTTCAAAATTTGGGAAACATCACCCTTGGACTTGACTAAATAAACTCACACCGCACGGGAACAATCATCCACAATAGTTAAAAAATAAACAGCACCACACAAAGCAGGTGTCCGATAATCACCCCAAATATCACAATGAATTAAATAAAAAATCTCATTAGAATTGCTTTCACTAAGTGAAAATTTTTCCCTACTTTGTTTAGCCATGCAACAAATTTCACAAACGTATTTACTAATACTATTGCGATTAATAAAAGGTAACAAACCTACTACTTTGCTTGAAGGATGCCCGAGTCGCTGATGCCACAACTGAAAACTGCCAGTGTTGTTCAAATAGATTCCTAGATCATAGAATTTCTTAATCCCAATCATGTTTGCACTTAGGATCCCCCAATTTTATTAGAACCTTTTTAGGTACCTTTAGGATTCTTTGTGACCAGCACAGGTGTATTACAACTCTTCAAAACAAGACAAACCAGCAGAGGAAGCAAATCAGCAGACCAGTAAACAAGTTGCCGATCACCTCTATTCTTAACATGCGACAAGTTGCCGATCAACTTATTAAAGAAGTTGCCGATCAACTTCATTCTTAACATGCTGATATAAAAGACAGTTTGCACTGTCAGTCAGGTGACATCATTTCATTAAAGTCAACCTTGCTGATTGTCTCTTTACTGTTTTATCATAAAGTAGTTTACCTGCTCTGTAATGATTACTGCGCCGTCTGACACATAGCTACTTTTAGCTATACTCTGTCTCTACTTGCTTTTGCAGGTAACCGGTTGAGACAAAGGGGTCTTTACCCATCAGACTTTTGAGGCACGCGTATCTTCGCCATTAATGCCAAGGATACTGCATTAAATGCTCCTCACCTACCCAGCTGGAAATTCAAATGTTATCCTTCTTCAACAAGCTAAGACATTAACTCCTCCTATAAATAGAGGACTCAGTGCATTGAAGAAGGTTGGTGATTTTAGTGCATTGAAGAGAGTTGGTTGTTTGCAGCATTCATTGAAGCTCAAACATTCCGTGTCCAGATAATCATTAGATCATTTAATAGGATATACACTTGTGCACAAACTCAACAACATTGTTAGTATTCCCGAACTAGATCATTTTAAGGAATACGTTGTTTGAGTATTTCACACACCCACCTAAGTGAGACAAGTTCTTTTGAACTTGCCGCTCAAATACACTTGGTCAGATATTTGTTTTATGATTCATTAACTATCTCTAGAATTTAGTCTTTGTATCCGGCAAAGCCGTGCTTGTAATAGACTAGGGATATTTAATAGTGCTCTTAACCCAAATCCAAGTTCTGACCAAACTTGGTAGAGGACGTAGCAGTATTTACACTGTGAACCTCTCCAAATACTTGTGTCCCTTGTTACTTACTGTCCTTGCCGGTTGGAACTCTATCACCGGCAAATCATTACTGTTCTTGCTGATTCATCACTATTTCCTTTGACCAATCTCTTGAAACTGCATTGAACTTTTGGAAACAACTTTGTGTTTAAACTAAGCTCTGAAAATCTTTTATACACTGACTTTGTGTGAGTTAAAACTAAGTCATATTTTACCCGCTGCGCTTACTGATAATAGTTTTCAAACTGATAAGTGACTTTGCATTTAAAAGTGTTTCTTTGAAAAAGTTTTAAAAAGGCTATTCACCCCCCCCCCCTCTAGCCTATTTTCCTACCAATTGGGCCTAACAGCCAGATTCTCTAATGTTGCACACTTGCGTTGTCGGTGACCTCCTCAAGTAGTACAACCCCCCGTCCAGTTCACCCGCTCCAATCAAAATCTTCGAGACCCGGTCCTGTACAACACATTGTTTGTCAGAAAAGTGCACCAAATAATTAGAATCTCAAAGCAATTGAGAGACAGATAAGAGATTGCAGTTAAAAGTTGGGGCATATAGAACATTTTTCAAAACAAGATTCGGGGCAATCTCAACGTTGCCTTCTTTCGTGGCTTTCATGTATCTCCCATTAGGCAGACCAATATGATTCGCCTCAATATCATGAACATTACTGAGCAAAGAGATGTTCCCTGTTATGTGTCGGTTGGCTCCACTATCGACAAGCCAACGTTTATTCATCTTACCAGTTGCCTTACCAGTTGTGCTGCCAGTTGTGCTGACAGTTGTCGGCACCTGTGTCTGCATAAAATTCTTGAAGTTGTTCCATTGATCTGCTGTGAATCCCAGTGCTCTAGCCTGATCTGGAACTCCTTCGATACTGACCTCTGCATTGTTGGACCTTGTGCTCGGCTTCCCTTGATCTCTCCTCCCCGAAGAATGTTGGCTTCCACCTCTTCCTCTTGCTGGCTTCCCACGCTGGTCTTCCCACCATTCTGGGTATCCTATCAGCCTGAAGCACGAATCTGCACTGTGTCCTTTCTTATGGCAGTGAGAGCAAGTGACATTGCTCATATCCTTCTTCTCTGGCAAGCCACCTGTCGAGCCACCTGTTCTCACAACTGGTCTGTCAACTGCCCTGTCAACTGTACGAGCAACAAAACTTGTTGGAGTTGGAAGTTCTCCAGATCCGCCCCCCAGCACCTGTTCCTCTCTTATAGCATTAGAGTAGGCCTTATTCACAGAAGGTAGTGGCTCCGTATTGACAATAGAGGTCTTCACATTCTCAAACTTTGGAGTTTCTAACCCCATGACGAATTGATGAACCCGTTCCTCCTCACGCCTTTTTACTAACACCGCCCCAATATCACACTTGCAGCCCGTGCAGGAGCATGTTGGCAATGTCTCAAAATCATTAAGATCCCACAGCTTCTTGATGCGTCCATAGTAAGAAGCTAGGCTCTCGTTCTTCCCTTGTCTACAATTTGCTATGTCCGCCTTCAATTGTTGTGTCTTCGGTCCATTCCCCATCGAGAACCGTTCCTTCAAATCATCCCACAAAACCTTTGCTTCGTCCACATAAGTGATAGTGGAGCGAAGGGTCATCTCTATTGTGTTAAAGATCCATGAAACAATCATGGAGTTCACCGTCCACCATTGATCCGCTTCATCCGCATCGTCAGGACACGGGATTCTGCCATCAATGAATCCTGTTTTCGTCTTCGCTCGAAGCGATCCTTTGAAAACACGTGCCCATTCCTCATAATTTTCACCCTTTAATTGAACATGGGTGATAATCATCCCCGGATTATTGCTTGAAGAGAGAAAATAAGGAGATCTCTTTTCTTCCTTAATCATCTTTCCTTTTTCGGAGTTCTCGCCGGATTTCTGCTCATCGCCGCCGGCCATAATCTTTGATCAAAACCGGGCTCTGGTGTCAAGTTGAAACCGAGAATAGTAAATATGGAAGAAAATAAATTTAGTTTATTTCCTCTGGTGTTTGCCGATACATACACATACAATATATACAAGGCCTTTTCTTGGAGACTAAGTCTAAATCCCTACAAAATAGCTAAGAGATATTTCCTACCTATTTACATCTTTATCAAGAAGGAAACTAGCTAAATAAGGATACATACAAGATATGCCGAGATCCTCAAGATCTCGTCATTATCTCAACATGTACTATAATAGGTTCAGTTTCTACGGCCGTAAATTATTGAAATGAAGATTATAGAACTATAAAGTTTAATGAAATATGTAATGTATGTACTCACCTAAATGAAATACTACCCTATTGCTTCTAAAAACTAACCATTTTCTTAAAGAATGATAACTATTGTTTTTATTAGTTATCGTGTCCAAACTAACTAAAACTTATTGCTCAAAAACCCTCCATTAAAATAATACTCCAGTGTAAATCTTAAACTACCTTTATCATCTCAACAAAACAAGAAAACTATAGCCGCAGGTCAACCCCCACCCCATCGCCAGCCATCCTTTTTACCGTCAACCGATCACATACAACACTGCGTTTCCTCTTCTACCCCACCACTCTAGAACAAACCGGTGACCTGCGTTTCCTTATTTGGTGTATCTAAAATAGCTTGAGAAGCACTCCACCTCATGTATAAATATGTTACTCTTGTGATTAATAATATTTGTGTTTTTCATAATATTCTTCTCTTCCTTGTATGATTAACTCGTCTCTCTCTCCCTAATCTATTTTGGTACCAGAGCTTACGATTCATAAGGGTTTTTCTCTCCGCCAAGAGCCGCCCTACCTTAAAAATTTGCTTTCGCCTCTTCCACTTCTTCACCACAATCGGCATAACCTTCTCCAACCTTGCCGCCATATCATATCTACCAAAACAAAGGTAATCTGGCCGCCACAGCCATCAACTTACCTTAAACCCTATCTTCGGCCACCCCAACTCACCCTTTCCCTAATATCCAAAACCCACAATCTTTATCTTATATTTCTGATCTCCCTCTGCGACTCTATGACGCAGGAGCTACTTGACAGTCTCATAAATTTCAGTCAACTTCAACAGGGTGTATCTATCAGTTTACTCGACCAAAAATTACAAATAAAATATCATTGGAAATATCATTGAGTGTAGTTTCTACATCACTTTTCGGATCAGAATTTGGAGCTTTCTAGAGAGAGTTATGATAATTTTGGTGAAGGATAGTCTCACAGTAAAATACATCCGAAAATTGACTAGTATTCATGTTTATAATGTCTTTTGAGATTTCTAGGCTATCTTATCTCTTAACAATAATTTTTAGGTTTATCTTTTAAGAGTTTTGGTATTCCTAAGCTTGGAGGGATGTTCCAAGTATCCTATAAATACCCTACAAGAAGTCATTGTAAAGAGAGTTGAATTTGAGTTTATAAAATATAAGATTGTGCTTTGTGCCTTCTTGTCTTATTCTTATCTATTCGGTGGATTCTATTTAGTGGTGAACAAACACAATCCTGTATCTCTTTGGTGGATTCCATAGAGTGGTGAGTTGTTTATGCCCTGTATCTTCAAGGTGGATTCTTTGAAGTGGTGAGCATCCTATCCTTTTCAATCAATTTTCTTTATTCTTCTTTTCCGTTGCATTTGCCCCGTATCAAGTGGTATCTAGAGCTCGGTTATAAACAACCTTCTTAGCGTTGTTTAGTCCGTGTATATCTCCATCTTTTTTATCCAAAAAAAATATATAAAAAAATAAATCTTTTTCTCGACTCATAATGAATGCTCTTTTTTTGCCATTTACCAATTTTGTTTCCCCTCAACCCATTGTTGATTGGTCTCAACCTCCAACCTATGATGAGTATCCAAGAAAACCAGTGGGATTTTCATGTGAAAATTTTGAATATAGTTCGTCACCACGGTATGATAAATGCTTAGACGATTGTCATATTTGTTGCTCAAATTATTCAATTTTATTTGAAGATAAATCAATCTTAAATATTTATACAACAATCCCATCGTGTCAATCCAAGGGTATTTTTGATCATTTTCAGAGTGTTCATAGTTATAAAGATCCTTTTGACATCAACCCGTCAAGTATGTCCGTTGTCTCTTTGTTCATAAAAACAATTATCATTAATAACTTTTTCAAAACTTGTTGGACCGATTGGATGAATGTTCTTACGAGTTCAGTACAATTCAAAGTTCTTCAAGTTCTTATTGCGAGAATTTCTACTACTATTTTCAATGTTTTACTCAAAATTCGTGGACGAATTTTCTTCAAGAAGGGGAGTTTGACGCAGGAGCTACTTGACAGTCTCATAAATTTCAGTTAACTTCAACAGAGTGTATCTATCAGTTTACTCGACCAAAAATTACAAATAAAATATCATTGGAAAGATCATTGAGTGTAGTTTTTACATCACTTTTCGGATCAGAATTTGGAGCTTTCTAGAGAGAGTTATGATAATTTTGGTGGAGGATAGTCTCACAGTCAAATACATCCGAAAATTGACTAGTATTCATGTTTGTAATGTCTTTTGAGATTTCTAGGCTATCTTATCTCTTAACAATAATTTTTAGGTTTATTCTTTAAGAGTTTTTGGTATTCCTAAGCTTTGAGGGATGTTCCAAGTAACCTATAAATACCCTACAAGAAGTCATTGTAAAGGGAGTTGAATTTGAGTTTATAAAATATAAGATTGTGCTTTGTGCCTTCTTGTCTTGTTCTTATCTATTCGGTGGATTCCGTTTAGTGGTGAACAAACACAACCCTGTATCTCTTTGGTGGATTCCTTAGAATGGTGAGTTGTTTATGCCCTGTATCTTCAAGGTGGATTCCTTGAAGTGGTGAGCATCCTATCCTTTTCAATCAATTTTCTTTATTCTTCTTTTCCGTTGCATTTGCCCCGTATCAAGTGGTATCTAGAGCTCGGTTATAAACAACCTTCTTAGCGTTGTTTAGTACGTGGATATCTCCACATTTTCTTATCCAAAAAAATATAAAAATAAATAAATAAATCTTTTTCTCGACTCATAATGAATGCTCTTTTTTTGCCATTTCCCAATTTTGTTTCCCATCAACCCATTGTTGATTGGTCTCAACCTCCAACCTATGATGAGTATCCAAGAAAACCAGTGGGATTTTCATGTGAAAATTTTGAATATAGTTCGTCACCACGGTATGATAAATGCTTAGACGATTGTCATATTTGTTGCTCAAATTATTCAATTTCATTTGAAGATAAATCAATCTTAAATATTTATACAACAATCCCATCGTGTCAATCCAAGGGTATTTTTGATCATTTTCAGAGTGCTCATAGTTATAAAGATCCTTTTGACATCAACCCGTCAAGTTTGTCCGTTGTCTCTTTGTTCATAAAAACAATTATCATTAATAACTTTCTCAAAACATGTTGGACCGATTGGATGAATGTTCTCACGAGTGCAGTACAATTCAAAGTTCTTCAAGTTCTTATTGCGAGAATTTCTACTACTATTTTCAATGTTTTACTCAAAATTCGTGGACGAATTTTCTTCAAGAAGGGGAGTTTGACGCAGAAGCTACTTGACAGTCTCATTAATTTCAGTCAACTTCAACAGGGTGTATCTATCATTTTACTTGACCAAAAATTACAAATAACATATCATTGGAAAGATCATTGAGTGTAGTTTCTACAGCACTTTTCAGATCAGAATTTGGAGCTTTCTAGAGAGAGTTATGATAATTTTGGTGGAGGATAGTCTCACAGTCAAATACATCCGAAAATTGACTAGTATTCATGTTTATAATGTCTTTTGAGATTTCTAGGCTATCTTATCTCTTAACAATAATTTTTAGGTTTATCCTTTAAGAGTTTTTGGTATTCCTAAGCTTGGAGGGATGTTCTAAGTAGCCTATAAATACCCTACAAGAAGTCATTGTAAAGGGAGTTGAATTTGAGTTTATAAAATATAAGATTGTGCTTTGTGCCTTCTTGTCTTGTTCTTATCTATTCGGTGGATTCCGTTTAGTGGTGAACAAATACAACCCTGTATCTCTTTGGTGGATTCCTTAGAGTGGTGAGTTTTTTATGCCCTGTATCTTCAAGGTGGATTCCTTGAAGTGGTGAGCATCCTATCCTTTTCTATCAATTTTCTTTTATTCTTCTTTTCCGTTGCATTTGCCCCGTATCACTCTACCTTAAACCAAGCCAAAACCTAGATAAAAACCTTCGCCAACCTCGGCCATGCAACATCCCCAATTGCCGACACACTGTGTGCCTACAGCTATACACCCAGACATGTACCCGCAACTAGTTATACCAACAACTGTACCCCCAACTGTACACGCAAGTGCTTACCAAAATTGCAAACCCTATCCCCTTTGCTTCGGCCTATCTTCCAGAAACTTTGACCTTCCGTCAACTCCTGCCACCATCAGTCGTGCACCTAAACCCAATTCTTCATTGAGATGTAAAATCGCCGTTGAGACGTAGTCGATGAGACATAAAATAAAACCCAAACCCAATTCTTCGTTGAGACGTAAAATTTTCGCTAAGATGTAAAGCAAACGTCAGTGCAATGTAAAATCATCATTGTGATGTGGTTACGTCACTGCAACGTAAAATCGCCATTGCGAAGTGGTTGCAATGTAAAATTAACGTTATTGCGTCGTAAAGTAAACATCATTGCGATGTAAAGTAAATGTCATTGCAACGTAAAATCGTCATTGCGATGTGGTTGCGAAACCAATACCACACGTGAGGGGTGCAACCCCTACTTGTACAAGGTGACATCACGTGTTCAAACCTCCACCTTCTTGCTAGAAGCGCGGTTCATCTCATTACTTTTCAAGATTTTACTTATCCAATGATCGTCCATCTTGCGGGGCATATTAAGGATGTCAAAGAATCATTGTATATTTCCAATTGTATATTTTCTAGAGATTATATTCTTTAATTTCCTATTAGGATCACCGTTGTATAATTTCCTTATTTGATGTATCAAAAATAGCTTGGAAAGCATTCCACCTATTGCATAAATATATTACTCTTATGATTAATAATATTTGAGTCTTTCATACTATTCTTCTATTCCTTATATGATTGACTTCGTCTCTCTCTTCCTATTCTATTAAATCACTTTGGTAACTCACTCCGACTGTTGACATCTCATTAATCAAGTCACTTACTCCGACTGTGAATCTGTGATGCACATACTAATTCGATCCTTATAAAAGCTGAGCATCATCAAGTGAGTCTGTCTCTTGATTCACTTTCTTACAATCAAGAGATTTTAGAGAATCAAAACACTCGTAGATGTTTCAAAGAATAAAAGAGAGCTGGAATATGTGAACTACTTATGACCATTTATGTGCATAGTTTGTAATCTTGGGTTTCTTTTGCACTAGGAGTTGTTCTATTTGGTTCTCAAAGTTAAAAGTGTTACCAATTCAGGGGCGGACCTCTCATAGTGGGAGGGGGTGCACGTGCACCTGGTCAACCCAAAAATTCATTAAAAAAAAATTACATGTATATAACTTGTGCACCTACATAATATAACAAGGTTGGCAGCAACTCAGTTGGTTAGGAGTCACAAGTTTGTTTCCATAGGTACCATGTTCAAGTCTTGTTGTTGGTTACTTTAATTCCCTCCCTTAAAATCTTGTTTCCTCTTTCAAATTTAAGCCTTTTGTTACTTTAATTCCCTCCCTTAATATCCTGTTTCCCCTTTCAAATTTGAGCTTTTTGTTAAACGGTTTTTCTAACGTTGGTCAAATTAATCGTTCCAAAATTCATCCCTTTAAATGCTATTTGCCTTTTCAATTTAAGTCAATTGTTATATTAATTGTACCAAAATGTTTAGAGTTTTTTTTTTTAATGAGAGTTTATTTGTTTTTTAAAAAAACAATTGATCACACCAAAATCTTTGAAAGTGTGTACTTTAGTATAATTTGTCATGTAAGTTTCACTAAAAAGATTTGCATAGAAAAGTCATGGATAATGATATTAAACGTTTTCAACGTATGAAAATGCAAAAGGGACAAATTTGATTTAGATATTTGTATTGGTTCTCCTTATGAGACAATTGTATTTAAACTTATGTATTATAATGTAATTACATTACGAAAATTTTTAGTATGAAGTCATGCAGTGAAATTGTGCACCCGGTCTTTAGAAATCTTAGTTCCGCCACTAGTTACCATGAATCTGGTGTATGAATGATACCATGTAAATTTGTTGTTATTTTACTCACAATTTGAATGGGTTTATAAATGAAATAATGAATTTGGTATACTCCCACCGTCCCATACTTATCGCTACTTATTTTCATTTTGGGCGTCTCATACTTATTACTACTTACCTAAAATGTTCACTTTTCTCTCTCATATCCACTCACAACAATTATCCATTAACTTATTTTTTTTGTCCTACCCACTCACAATACTTATTTTTCCAACATATTTTCTTAATCCCCATACACTATCATTTGATAGCAATAAGTACGGAACATAGGGAGTATTGCTTTTCTTACGTTTTTTTTTCAATTTGATTAAGTTTTGGACTTATATATACAATTGATTTTTGTTTGTTTTTTAGTTTAAATTTAGGTCCGAGAGTTATGTCTCATAGCCAAAAGTTTGTCCGAGACATAACTCTCATAGTTTTTCTCGCAAACTTTTCATGTTTTTTTTTTTTTTTTGAAAAATAACTATCTGATTTTTTATTTTTATTTTTTTTTGTTCGTGAGAGTTTTTTTTTTTTTGAGCAAACGATAAATTCCATTTCATTCACAATTAAAAAAGAGATGACACTCCACAAAGGCAGGAGGCTCACTCCAAATTTTAATAGCAGTTCCAACTCTTAACCTACTACAATGTTATTTCGAATCTAAATCTTGAGACATTCGGATTCTTTTCCAAGTACAACTTGGTCAGAAAATATTGATGTCGTGGTATTTCAGTATTAGAGGCCCTTGCGGGAGCACAAAAAATCTGACTTTTAATAAAGAAAAAAATTAAAATCAAGGCCTCAACTCTAATCTAAATTACTCCATCCGACCCAAAATGATCTTCTTATTTGTCATATCTCATTGTCTTAAAAAATTCTTCCCACTGACACCACATGTCTAGTGAAACAAATGTTTATGTCCTTAAAAAGTTTGAATAGTCAAATGTAAAGATATTTTTGGGACGGAGGGAGTAATTCTTAAAAAAAAAAAAAAAAAAAAAGGAACTCTAATCTACATTAAGATCAAGGTTTGTTTATACAAAAGTGACTGGAAAAAATGGAAATTGATGGAACAAATCACCGCGGAGGCACGTGAATGAAAACCGCCGTGTTTTTAACTCAGTTATTCGGACCCACTTCCCTTTCGGTTGTAAAATTCACTCTGCCGCATTACTCCCTCA
Organism: Campanula takesimana; assembly: GCA_026119855.1. NCBI lineage: Eukaryota > Viridiplantae > Streptophyta > Magnoliopsida > Asterales > Campanulaceae > Campanula > Campanula takesimana. The sequence continues at coordinate 2,106,052 of JAOWBW010000136.1, read as the reverse complement.
TTTATTTATGCTAGAATTTACCACCAGGGGTCTAAAATATTCATTTTACTTTTTACATTTAGTTAAAAAAAAAAATCACTTCAAAAAAATTAATTGATTCATCAAAAAAAAAATCAATTAAAATAATAACTGATCAAAAAATGATAATTACAATACTTGTTTGAAAAAAAGAGGTTAATTAGAATACCTAAATTATATTTGCCATTGACTAACTTGTGATTAATTAACTGATCATAAGTCTTTTTTTTTTAAGGAAACTGATCATAAGTTAATACTGTAAACGCTTAAATATCATTCACAGTTGAATTGCTAATTTTTTTTAATCAGTTGAATTGCTAATAATTTTAGAGAATGTACTTTGGATTATTTTATATTTAAAAAGAGAAAATTTAAAATATAAAATTACTCTTACATTGAATATATCATATAATAAAACCGTTTTAAAATTTGCTGATTTAATAACATAGCACTTATTTATTTCGAAAAAAATAAATAACATAACACTTATTATTATGTAGCCGAAAGCACTTATTTTAAATGCGTGCATAAAGTGTGTGTACGTGTGTTGTGTAACAGTGAAATTATTGTTACTATGTGTGCCTACTATGTGTATGTATGCGTGTAACTACATGTACGTGTACGTAATATGTGCTGAGAGCCTGTGAAGTTCACCCTCAAACTTCACCATTTCTTTATTGACAAAAAAATGTGTGAGATGATCTCACATTTGAAACAGATCTCGTTGATTGATTAAATGGTTTGCTCTTTATAGGCGGAGCTCATTTCCTCTCTTGTCGAGATCTGTTTCATATGTGAGGCCGTCTCACACACAAGACTTCTTCTTCTTTATTTTATACAAACACATAAACAAATCATCCACTCTCTAGAATTTATCTTTCTATATCTTTGCATATGTTTGGTTTACCACAAAGATCCTAAAAATTCAAAGTGGATACAATAATATAGTGGGAGTGGGAGAAAGATATGAGACAAAAGTTCTCCTATATGGGATGTGGGACCCATTTATAATCCAATCTCCATCTCCCTTTCACTTTATAAAAATAAATATAAAAATAAAATTAAAGATAAATTTGGAATAGAGATGTTGTTTTCAAACAAATGACAACACCCTTTTTCCATGACATAATAATATTTGTCTTGATATTGATAGAGATAGTTATGTTAGTCCAACTTCTACCAAACAATTTGTCTATCATATGTTGCATGCTTACATTACATTAATTTGTTGCCAATTTAGTTTATTGCAACATGAACTTATTCTTTATGTTTGGTATCTTATATTATACCAATTCTAAAAAATATTTTTATTTGTTTTTTTTTTTATGAAAAAATGTAAGTAAATTTTGACTAAATAATAATGTTAATGTAATCATTTCAATCAGAAATTTAAAATTGCTATTGATAAAACAATGATTTAACAACGAATAATTTTTAGAATTTGCTGTTGCATTATCAAACTATTCAAAGAACGTGTTTTATTTATACGACTCAATACTAACAAAGGCCTTAGAAATAATAGTGAGTAAAGTTTACGTTCAAGTTAAAACTTGTTAAACAAGAAATTTAGATTCAAACGTGATCAACTCGAACTCAACTCGTATTACTTGAGCCGTTGAATGAATGGAGTTTTAATTCTAATTAAAACTTGTTAAAGAAGAAATTTAGAGTCAATATAGCCACCTCAGATCCAACATAACTTGACTCGTATTATTTGAACAGAGTTTAAATCCTAACCATAGCTTGTTAAAAAAAATACAATTCGCTTTTTTTTTCTTTTTTTTTTTTTTTTTTTGCGACAGATATTATGAGACGGAAGGAATACAATACAATCAAACAAATAACATAGTATATGGATCTTAATTTCACTATGTGTTTCATGCAATGTAATTTTCAATATTTTGCAGGACCCTATAAAGTAGACATTAATAGTACTGTAGCAAGCATGCATAACCTAAACAGAGATAATGACACTTTTGAGATATATGTTTGGCCCTTTTTTATAATTTGTTTTCTGTTCTTTTGTCACAAACTGAAGATTCTTAGGGTCAGTGATTCAGGACACAAGATTTCCCCCCCCCCCCCCTTTTTCATAGTTTTTATTTTTCTTTATTCTTTTCAGTGAGAGTGAGCCTTCATTGTATTATTATTATTATTATTATTATTGTTATTATTATTATTATTATTATTATTCAACCTTTGAAATGTTCATACTTTATAGCACTGAGCAAAATCTCTGTTTAATTAACAGCTTTATACAAATACACATGCAATGAATGGTTATTAAAATAAATCCCCCTAATGATATACTACTTCCGTTACATAATAAATAAATAAATAAATATCACGTATCACTTATCAAATATCTTAAGAGAATGTATTTGCCTATTTGTATCTGTGTATAATGGACTGGGCACTAAGTCAAGTTCCTTATAGAAAAATTGCAATATTATTTTCAAACTGACAAAAAATGAAAAACAGTACACCTATATACACACACACATATATATATACTGTCATGTTGTACTATGTTTGTACCATAATAAATACCGCACTTTTTTTTTTTTTGCGTCTCAATATAGTTGTCGGAGTTTCAAGATAAAGAAAATATCTTAGTGCAATGTATAAGCAATATACAAACAAGTACAAACATATTTTTTAAATATGTTAATATAGATTTTCTCTCAAAAAAAAAATGTTAATAGATCAAACGCGATTATTTATTATGAAAATGAAAAGTGGGAGAGGAGTAATGATTTTGGACTAGATAGTGTAGAATTATTATATTACTCCCTCCGTCCCAAAACGATCTTCACGTTTGACTATTCAAACTTTTTAAGGATATGAAGACTTGTTTCATTAGCCATGTTTTGTTTATGCAATTTTAAGCCTAAGTTTTAGAAATGTGAAAAACTTTTTTGGATAATGAAAAATACCAAATGAAAAGATTATTTTGGGACGGAGGGAGTATACGCGAATCAAATCAAATAATGAAAGACATCAACACGCACGCGCACATTAGGATTCCATTTTTTGGGCCTAAGACAAATAATTGTGTTTAATATTTTTGGCTTAATATAGTTATTCTTCTTTCCATCATTTTCGATGGAGCCAAAGACTCACTATTTTTTGGCTTGGGAATATGATGGAATAAAGCAAAATGGGTCACTAAACTGTCTGCGCTTCTTTGTGATGAAGCAGCAGTCAGTCCATGCAATTTTCGACGCAATTTTCATCATGAGTCATCTGGAAACAGCCTCTCTGTGCTTTAATACAGGGGCAAGGCTGCGTACATCCGACCCCCTTACCCCACCATAGGTGGGAGCCTTTGCGGCACTGGGGTAATGTTGTTGTTGTTGTTGTTGTTGTTGTATAGTTATTCTTCATAATTACTCTAGACAATACACATATAACTAAAAGTTATTCTCCTTGTAACATGGGTTCTGATTATCAATTAATGGCTTCTTTCATTATTTGAGGGGATGGAACATAAAGTAGAAGAATTTTAACTTGAATTTAGGGCAGAGATTATTAGAACCGTTTGATCAAATCTGAAACTTAAATTTAATTGATTGTTACAAGAAGAACAAACTTTGTACTCTCTCTGTCGTAAAATAAATGTCTGAAAAACTTTCAAAATTTGATTTTAAGCCAAAAGTAAATTAGAAAAAAAATCAGACTTTTACTTAAGGACATACAGTATGTAAGTTTTAGATTTAAATGACCTATAATAGGATTAAAAGAGAAAAAAGAAAGGGGCCCCACCATTTTAAAGAAAAAATGATTTGAAGAGGACAATGCAATTGGGTTCTTACCCCACAAATTTGATATAAAATACAAATAAATTAGTGGCAAAATAATATTAAAAAAAAATGAACACTATATATAGTGATGTGATATGTAGCCCACTATAAACAAAGCCCTCAACTTTGGACCAAACATGCCTTCAAAGGGAACCTTATTCACATCTGTCGCATTAGGAAATACTCCAGGGGGGATCCCGGACTAAGAGTCTTTACCCCTCATTTACACGTTTATTAATAAATATTAGAAGTGATGTAAATGTTGTGAGTGTAAAAGTAAAGTAAGAGATAAAATGAGTGAGAGAGAATAGTGAATTGATTGGTGTTGTGAGTATAAAAGTAAAATGGGAGAGAGAATGAGTGGAGTGAATAGTAAAGATTCTTTGCAATTTTAAGAATAGAGCTCTTACTCTGGGACGTACTAAAATGGAAAGTAGGACTCTTACTCTAGGACGGAAGGAATAGTATTTATTATTATTATTATTATTTATGTTTTGGCAGCAATATTTCAGTTTATTCAGTTCTACTTCGTTCCATGCAGTGGGAACAGTTTGGAATGTCCCATGCATGTGACAAATTATATCTCTACACCTTTTTAAGGTTAATAGGCTCTAAAAAGCACTAATAAGTACTACCACTTTCGTCTTAAAATAAATGTCATATATTTTACTAACAAAAAAAACTTATGTGAGACGACTTATGTGAGACGATCTAACACGTGAGGCAGAATAAATGTCATATTTTTCATTTTAATTTATATTAAAACAAATAACAAATTTTCACAAATCAGATAAACTTTGGTAGTGATCGATCTTGCTAAATTGTTCATTTTAATGAGTAGGTTTAGGGGGATATACTAGTTTCTCCATAAGTTATAAAAAGTTCATTTTTTAATATTAGTATTACCCTTATACCCTAAACCTTAAACCTAAAACCCTATAAAAACATAACTTTTTATAACTTATGAAAAAACTAATTTCTCCCGTAATTTTCTACATTTTAATTAGTAGACACAAACTCTTACCACCAATTTGCCTTTTATTTCAAGAGTCTTGTTAGGGTTTTCCACTAATAATGATACTACCTCTGTCCCTAAATGAGTGTCCAAATTTCATTTTAAGGGACATCTGAAAATGTTAATTTTTTGTACACTTTGGTGGCAAAGATTCATATATAATCTTGTAATCTCCTTTCCAAACATTTAGTTTTGTACGTATAAAGAGACCTGTGAAAAAAAAATCGAAAAAAAACATTTAGGGACAAAATTATGCTAAAAAAAGACACTCATTTTGGGACAAAGATTTTTGAAAAATGGACACTCATTTTGGGACAGAGTGAGTATTATAGTACTATGCTATATATAATTGAGCCCTTATGAATACACAATAACACAAAAACTTTATATAACATTATAAGCTATAATTATTATGCATACATGTTAGCTTAGATAGAGTGAATGAATTATGAATCCCAATAAAGAATGTAGAGTTTGGCATGTTACTAAAGCAAGACAAAGAAGATCATCTTCTAGGCATACCTTCTTAGGGATTTACAAATATTCCAAAAAAGATCTTAAAGGTCATGTTTAAATTCATATTATTATTATACATATGTTTTTTATACAATATATTTACTGACATGCCTTGAATTATACAAAGAAAAGAGCTTTCTCAACAGTTTTTTAATGGAAAAAAATTGCATCAAAATCATCAGCCACAATGGTGAAGTGTGTTTTTTTTTTTTTTTTTTTTTTTTTTTGAAATGTGAAGGGATTGGGAAAAGGTAAGAGGGTTTTTTTGCTTGTTTCTTTTTTTTTATGCTAAAGTTGAGAGACCAATGACTTGTGGATGGAAAGTGTTTGTGTGAATGAAAAGAGTGTTTACATTATACTTGAAAAAAACATTTTGATTGGCAAATCAACGCGGTGACACTATACCGATAGGGGTGGCTATTGAAAATATATGGGCATTATGGTAATTTTGCAACGGCTTATTCGTTTTGAAACGATTTATTCATAATTTTATGTCGTATAAAATCATATCATTGTATATTTTTATCGTTGAGTCATGTAGGTATTGGTATGACCATATGGAAACTACATGTAATTAAACAAGATCAAGAACTATTGTTGTCCTGAGAATTTTGCTCTTTGTTGCAGTGTGTGGTCAAGATATTATAATATAAAAGATTTCTTCAGTAGTGCACAGCTAAGATTATTTGGTTAAGAGCTCAAAAAAAAAACACCATCATAATCAAGATCCCAAATTCCAATCCCTGTTAACATGGTAGAGAACTTTTGGTGTGTTGTTTCTTTTTGGGTGGTTTCTTCTTTTCTTTTTTTTTTATGGAGCCCATTTTTTGCTGTTGAATTCATTGCAACAAATCATAGCTAGTCACTTCTAAGTTATATTTATGGCCCTCAAACAAAGCACTTTTACCGGAGTCCAAATCCGCTGTGCCACTTTTGTATCATTTTATGTGCCAAAAGTGATCTAATGGTTCACGGTTATTGAGAATGGTATTATAGTAATATTTTGCAAACATGTGGACGGTTGGATTATAAATGGTACATGGAGTAGCACACAAAAATGGTACATGAGATCTCGACTCCTTTTACAGGTGGGATTCCAATAGCTAGTCACTTGTAAGTTGTATAAGCCCAAATTTTGACAAGAATATGGGCTAACATCAATGGAATCTTACGGCCAGACAGAGGTTGGAACTTGGGATACATACCCAAATTTGTGCTAAAAATCAAATCTTTTCCTACATCTTTTCTTCTTTTTTTTTTTCAAAATTCAACAGAAATTAACAAATAAATGAAAAAAATAAATAAAAAGGGTCTAATAAATGAACTCAAGAATCTAGATTTTGTGTGGGTTGCTTGAATTATAGGCTATAGGCTGATGAACACAATACAGTCTAAACATAGTACACCACCATGAGCAACTTTTTATGAATTGGAGGACAAATTTATGAGTTTTAGGGCCTTTCCCCAACCTTTTTATTTTGATAATAAACAAAAATATGAATATTTATTTTGGGAGATTCTTGTGAAGTAGTAGTACCAAATATTTCATCTTTCCCGAAATAAATGTTATAGCTTTCATTTTGTTTGTCTCAAAATAAATGTCTTACTAAAAATAGGGTTTGAAATTTGGTGATATTCCCGTTCTAATAGACATAAGCATCTATACAAATAAATTGGGGCAATCAAGGAAACACAACTAAAAGCTTAAAAACATTGACTTATCTATAACATTTACTCCGGGACAGAGGGTTAAAAATGGTTGGAGATTTTATTTTCTTTCTGCATTGGATCTTCTAATACAAAATCAGCATTGCAGACTGTACAGTTCAATATATTCAATTCAACAAATGTATCTATCTCAAATACCACTGTGATTTTTTCTTAAAATCTCAATAACCCTATGTGATAAATTCTCAGCAAATGTACCTAATAAAGGCTCTAAACTCGAAGTATCCAATCCGGTTTCGCCACCTGGACTGCTGTAAGACGAATGCGCTATCTTTGCCAGTTCATGAACTTTCTTTGCTATTGATGGAAGCATTGCTGCTGCATCAGCGTATAGTTGTGCTTCGGGTTCTTTCAGTATCTCTGATCCAGAAACTATGTTTTTTAATTTTGAAAATACTTGGAACGCATTTTCGGTTGAAGCGTTTAATGTCAGCAATGCTTCTTTGCAAGCTAGCATAGTCTTCTGCTTTTCCTTCTCGTGGTCGAAGATATAATCTTTTCCGACATTGACTTTTACCGTTTCTGTGCTGGTTGACCAAGAAGTGGATGAAGATCCTGATGAACAACTCTGTAGTGTGGTGCAGTTCGGGTTCACTGATTCTTGTGTTGAGTTCTTCATGTGCTGCAATGTTCAGCAAGAAGCATACAGATAAATTTACCAATATAAACAAGATTTGTTCTTACATAAAATCTTACTACCTCTGTCCCAAACTGAATGACCAAATTTGCTTCTGATCAAGAGCAAATTCGGTCATTCATTTTGGGACAGAGGGAGTGGTATTTTGAGATACCAAAAAAGGGCAAAAAAGTAGTTCTTGAGAGTTTAGAGGAACCATTAACATAGGCCTTAATGTCAAATGTTGTTCTAGAGATGCAATTGCCCACATAATTCCAGCCAGGAAATCAAAAAAAAAAAAAAAAAAAAAACACCACAACCCAGCTTTCTTTACGAGGGATCAAGGTAGGGCCATAGATGAGTCTGAGTTGACCTTCCAGTGTTCAAGCTCGGCATGTTTATACATAAAAGCTTGACTGGGGAACATATGTTCGAGCTTGGCCATTATTTACTCACATAAATCTAAGTGGATCTCAATCTTTACTGAGCCTAAGATGTTCAACAAGAATATAAACATTTAAATATACCTAGATTCTACATATTTTGTCATAACCACTGAGCTTATTCGAGCCAAGCCAGTTCAAGTCTTAAACGAGACAATCCAAATATTGTGTTGGCTTGGTTTCTTAATCAACCTAGTTCAGGGAGAGCGGAGAAATAACTGAAGACCCAGGCAGCAACGAATAATGTAATGTAAGCTTTAGGGTTCAAAAACATGAGAACCCGTGTTTAACGCTACTTCATGGCTTGAGTCATGATGTCAAAAAGGATCAGTAAAGTCCACTAGTTTTATTCAGAACCATGTTAAATTTACTTAATTTCCTTCTCCATTGCAAAAGGTTCATTCAGAATCAGCACTGGATGTTAAACTGCAGGGCACACCACTGAGCCTATCATGTACATATAGTTTGTGGATTTACCTGCAGACTAGTCCTTTCCCTTTGTGAATCTTCTCCCTCCTGTATTGATGGGTCCACAATGGTGGTTTCACCGCCACTCTCTGCAAATGGGGAGTCCAAAAGCTTCTTTTGGCCTCTATGAAGGTCCCGCCTCACTACAAATCGCGCCGAGTAGCTTTTCCTTGCTGAGGATGTTCTTCTTTCTTCCTATAAAGTGAAAATATATTACCCAGTTAGCATGTAATATCGAGAAATAAGGCATCCATCACGGAAAGCATATATATAGAGAATTAGAGATGTACATTGCAAGAGTAAAAGATGCATATTTGCGATCCTAAATAATACAAAAAATTTAAGCATACATTTTGTACTTAAGTTTTTTGTTTGAAGACATTGGATAGTTACATGTCAGAGTATTACTGATTCTTAATAGTAATGCATCTGAAAGATTCAGCTGTTAGAGAGGGTCCAACATTGTATATCAAACTTAAAATCCACCAACCTTAAAGTTTGACGACGTAATGCAGATATTCGAATTGAACTCTTCTTGGTCTTGATTCACAGATCTATCTGACTGCAGTTGCTCCGAAATCTCAGAAAGTTCGTCATGGCATGCAGATGCAGATTTTATATCCAGTTGACCAGGGGATATGAACGAAGAGCTGAGGTTACTCGATCCAGAATTATCAGTTGAAATGACACGCTGTTGATCATCTTGGTTACGAAGCGAAGAGGTGGGATCTGCACAAGAATTATTAACACCAGGATCCTTGAAGGCATCATTTGCCTCCATAGAAGGGTTTTCTGCTGCACAAAATTTTTACTCTATAAGAAATGGGACATTTTGAAGCCGAAACAAGCCGTTATTTATTACAAATGACTCCATTTATCTTAACAAATTGCCTGGTTCATTAATTTTGGGAGAGAGAAAAGAGGGGAAAGAAAGTCATGATTAACAATTTGTCAAATTTGATGGATGTTGCAGAAAAGAGAGAAATCATATGTGAAAGTAAAATCTGTCACTTGATCTACTTATTTCCCCACTTCCTTATCCCATTTTCATAGTAGTTGGAAAAGATCACGAGTCAGTCGCAAAATCCATGAGCCAAACATAGAAAGTAAAAAAGTTCCCCAATGCTGTTTTTCCTGATGGAAAGGAAAGGAACGAGTGAAATAGCTATCATCTAACTAGGAAACACAAAATATAAAAACAGAATACAGTAGAACTGGAACGACCACATATAAATTGTAGTCGGCTATTAGAAACCAGAAAGATATCCACCACCATTTCATGAATGAAGACGGCATTATGTGCCATAAGGAGAGTGCAATATTCAAGACAAAAGGCTTACTGGAGCCTTTAGCTCCGTAGGTGGAGATGTGGTATTAAATTATGATCTAGCCCATAGGTAATGTTGTTATAGACTTACTCAGCTGATCAATACATGAAAGTTATAATGGCAACTCCACACCTGTGTGTGCAACTGTGCATTTATGAATGCATACCTAGTTCATAAGTTTGAAACATCCTATTCAAATTTTATTGAACATTTTTTAAGAAGTGTGTTAATTGGGAAAATCATAGTTTATTTAAGAAAGAATCCTTTGGTTGGTGACGCAGTTAGTGAACGACTGAACGGATAGGGAGAGTCAAAGATAGAACTCCTCGCTCTTCCTTTCTATGCAGTGTTGATATTCACATCGTCATCCACCAAAATAAGTAATAAATCACGGAAAAACAAACCTAAGAAGCCTAATATTTCTCTCGATTATCGATTGTGCAACTAAATGATTAGAAGAACTAGTCATGTGATGGTCAAAGGCTGAATTCGAAAAAAATAATAATTGGATTTTGACATAATTTTCCATCCATTAGGTCATGTTGATGTAAAATCACAGAAATTCATTTAGAACAAGCAAGATTTGCACCTGAAGACGCTGGCTCCTTCACGTTGTTCATACCACAAGCCTCCGGGGGAGTTTAGCATATCTAAACACACTGTATGAATGGTCAACCAACGGTTGTCCAATGCAAAGCTCCTGAAATGCATACACAAGAAACAGGACTTCAAAGTTAGCAGGGAAGAAATTGCAGGTACCATGTTCCTTAAGGGAACATGTCAAGCACTAATTATAGAAACTATGGCCTATACAATCACCCTAAATATTGAATCTATTAAATATATAAATGATAAAGTTTCTATATGAAGCATCTTATCATGCGTCCTTGGGACAAATACTAGTTTATTTCAATAATAAATAACACCCTCCTCTCGGATCATCATCAAAAATTAAATCTTACTTGCGAGCTTCCTGGGGCATTGGGTATCCTTGGCTGTTACTAATATCAGATGAACTTCTAGACCTGCTTCCAGGGCAGTTCTTGCTCGAATCAGAATCATTTTTGGATGGCGTCTGTAATGTAGGTTGTGCAGGAGCGTACTCCCTACCAATGCCTATAGAGGGAGAAGCTGGTTGTACTCCAACTTCCTGAGACCAAAGAAGAAAGAGAGCATGCAGAGAATCAGGCAACTGCCAGCATTGACTAATACCCCCTCTGTCCCAAAATGATCTTCACACTTTTCCACAGTTATTACGAAGGAACTTTGAGCAATAATTTTAGGTTGATTTAATTATCCAAATGAAAATCTAAAACTTGTTATTGATAGTAGCACTTATATAAATAAAAAGTTTTAGAATTTCATTAGCATTTAATTATCAACCTAAAATTATTGCTCAAAGTTTCTTCGTAGTAACGATGAAAAAAGTGTGAAGATCATCTTGGGATGAAGGGAGTAATACTCTGGGTTAAATGTATGTTGCAAGTTAAAAGAAATCAACTGTCAAATAAGAGTCATCGTCGACTGGTCACATAATTTTATGTAAAGTATTTGACTATATTATTAAAATGTTTGGGCCCACTATGGAGGAGAATTCACAAGGGCGAAAATATGAACTTTCTATGCTTTTATGTTGGGCAACTATGGATGAGAGTATCCACCAAAGGATAACATGTAAACTTTCTATGCCAAAAATGGAAGGTTTTGTGAGGGAACACTTTTTTGGGACATCCAAAAAGTAATGAGGACTCCTATTTTGGGACGTAGGGAGAATTAATGGACTGTGGCACAGTGATGTAATATGATTATTGAGCCATCGGAAAACTGATACCCTTTGATCATACTTTCTACCCAGCCTTCCACATTCATGTGTAGTACATATAACTCAAATGCTCAAGAATAAAAAGAAACTGAAAATAAAAACAAATTTTTTTACCAAAAGGTTAAGCAGATTAAAAAAAAAACACAGACAATCTTAGTGTTCAGAGAAGGTATTTCACGTGCCTGGCATGAAGTGAACTCAGAGTCCCAGGGAATTACTACAGGGCTAGTAACTTTGGACTGTGCCCACGGTGGAAGCCTGGAAATGCTAAATCTGAATGTTGAGGCCTCTTGAAGACACCCTCCTTGACAAGGCAGTCTTTGCAGCTTAGAGTTTTCTGGCACAGTCAGATCTTTGGGCTTACTTTTGCATAAATGTTCATCACCTTCAAAAATCTTAATCCGTCTAAAAGCTACAGGCTGAACAATGCTACATGAAGATAGTGGACACAAATTATTCTTGATTTTCTGCAGCATCTTTGAAGATAACAGAGTAGGTACGCGCCAAACAAATATACAACCATCAGTTCCAACCTGAATAGTGAGGAACATTAATAGATATCCATTGCACTTCAAAAAGGAGACAAAACGGGAAAAAAAATCTGGTCTTCCCTTCATTGCAGAACTTACCAGCACAGTAAATACACATTTATTTACCCTCCTTTCTTTTTTAACTTCAAAAGATATTCCAACTACTATTAGTAGGCAATATGTACACACATGGAATATCATAATGCACTGTAAATTGCTTTCTGCAAATTGGAGCTAAGCCGGGAACTAGATACGACCTTCGGTTTGACTGCAAAGTTTAGAACTGTATTCCATATAGCAGGTTGTTCTTGACAAAGAGTAGGCCAGCAGCATCAGAAGAGAAAGCATTGACCATAAGGGAATAATAACAAGTTACATATGAGATGAAAAGGTTATTTGGCCGTATCAAGGATTCGTCATATTACAAAGGCGAGAAAATAATCTGACTGAAACTACAGTTGATGGGAAAAATTAGATAGTCCAGAGGGTTCATGTCAATCACTGCATCAGAAAAATGTCCAAGTTGGTAATTTATGGCATATATAAAGCCATGTACAGATGCCCCTACTGATTTTTATTTTTATTTTGTGACAAGAAATAGAGCTAAAATATGGAATTCATATTTAACAAAGTTTCCCACATTCACTTTGAAAGTACAATATTAAAACAAAAGGATAATAAGCAACATTTACAGTTGGCTATAAAAGAAATCAAGCATGCAGTAACTCACGGAGATTATATGCTCGCAGTCGGGTAAGAAGATAATGCCAGTTATAACATCACTATGGCCTACTGCTCGTGCCACCATCTCCCCACTCATAAAGTCATACATGCAAATAGACCTATTAGTATAAGAGCAGACCACATAGCTACCACTTGGATCCAGAGTAACCTGAGAAAGGGAATATTTAGTAGATAAGACAAATCTTGATGCATGAGTAGTTATATCTTAAGTACATATTTGTTGTCATACCTTTATTGGTTCTCCGAAATCCCCCTCCTGCTTGAACGATCTAATGAGCAGTCCAGAAGCAATGCTAAATGTGTTTATCTTCTTATCCTATAAGCAAAAGATCACTTTGAAAACAATGGAACTTCGGAGAAGTTATGAAGACCTATATGCTAAAAATAAGGGTGGGGGGGGGGCATTAACTTTTCCTGCTCAAACCCGTATATCCAATCCAGATTTCCAGATTCTTGTTTGTTAATCACTTTAAAGGGAACATTATGCTAACCTTTGAAAGTCAATCAGACATTGATTTCACCTGCAGTTATATGTGAACCTTTTAGAGAAAAATAGCTAGAAGATGTCATCCTATTAGACATGCATTGTTTTAAATTGGAAAAGCATTAACATTGGGGTCCTGAAACATGCTACCGACCTACAAACAAGATTGCAAAAATACTTTTTTACAACAGTGGAGAAGAAACCATGTCGACTCAGTTGCCTTTAGTGGATCAAGTAAAAAGCCTATCAAGCCTCAACTGGGCGCTATACCAGTCACCGGGGCATCGGTGATCCAACCTCTCTCGCATAGGAAGAAAAGAGATATATATATACGAGCAGACGGGGCAGAAAGAGAGCAGCATCACTACTTGTGGAGGCAGTTAGCCATCCAAGCTATTAGTAAGGTATCTCAAACAATTAGTATGTAGGGCAACCATTATTATACTCTTTTGAGAGAGAAAATCTATGTTTTCAAGTTTGAATTGAAGCTCAACTGACAATAATATAGGATTCCCCACCAAAAGCATAAATTATTGCTATGTACCTGTCCTACTGTGACAGCAACCTCCGTCAGTGGATCAATAGTCATATCATACACGGTACCATGAGATGCCATTTGATGATGGCAACGAGAAATAGTATAATCAGCATTCATCCCACTGACATCACGGAACACCAGAGACCTGCGCAATGCAAAGATGCGTTAAAATGATATGAAGGCGGGTCAGGTGACCGAATGGACAGTGATTATGGATATTCCGTTTGTTATCAAAACAGTTGAGGCAGAAGCTATGAGTTGAGGTGGATGACAGAACAACCCACTCTACCCTTTTAACTTCTACTCAAATAGCCTACAGCCCCACCAAATTAAGCCAACTCTCTAAAGATTACTAAGCAATTTGCTTTACAATACTGACCTATCAGCACTACAGCTGAGAAGTTTACGGCCATTCCCAGTAAGTTTAACGGAAGTCACAGCAGCTGAATGATCATCCGCACTTGCAACCAGATCAAAGTTCCTGAAATAGCAGAATAGGAAATAATATGAAGGTTTTCCATGTTTGCTCAAAGTTGAAACATAAAGGTTTCATTGGATTAACCTGTCCACATCAAAAATATGGACCATTCTGTCTTTTCCTCCTGAAGCAAGCAAGTAATAATTTCCATTATCTTTTGCAGGAAAAGCACCACCCTTGACTGACAAGCTAAAGCTCAATGACATGACTTCTGCCTCATGAGCATCCTGCCATCATACGCAGCACGTATACATAATTAGGTTCAAGAGATGAGGAGAAAAACAAGGAAAATCAGATTTTGTAAATATAACTCTTTATTAGTAGAAGACAGGTTTCGGTAACAGCATTTATGCATAGATAACCTGTATGCATGTGTATGCAGATGTGTCTAAGTTGTAAATATGTAGGTTTCCATCACAATCACCAGCAGCTAGGTGCTTTCCATCTGAACTAACTGCCATTGCTCGATACCCTTGAGTAATGTTACTTGACACAACTGATTCACGTTCAAAAATTCCAGCACTCGCTGCATAGAGAAATAACATAACGATAAATGATATATTCAGCATTAAGAGAACTGTAAAAATAAAATAAAACAAATTTACTATTGCTAAATATGTGCAAAAAAATCATGAATATGCATGCATGCAGGTTACCTAAACGAGCAGTTCCAAATGGATCATTAATCTGAGTTTGGTGGCCTGTGGCAACAGTTGATCCATTCCCTGATGAAACTTGTTGCAGGGCAAGATCCCATAACCTGATAGTGCCATCTGCAGAGCATGTTGCAAAAGAAACACCACCTGGACACCCTCTAGCTACGCAGGCAAGAGAAGGATCATGCATATTTTCACAAGACAGATTCTTGACATCCCATATGCACGCACTATGCGAAACTAGCACACAACTCTTGGTAGCCTGGATAGATGATCAATGTGTTACATTAAGGTGTGATAAGTTTAAGAAGGAACTGCCTCATCCACTAGAAATATAAATAAAGATTAAGAAGGAACTGCTTCATCCACTAGGAATATAAATAATTGAACTGAAAAAAAATAATATCGATTTATGTTTGTAAATGCATGATAAAGCACAAAAATTGATTCTTAGTGATCACCTTGTATCTGTCATGGATGTTCCATATGTAGAGAGTGTGGTCCCTATACACCACCACTGCAGAATGGAAATGTTAGCTAGTCCACGATGGCATAAAAGTAAAGCATCATTGAAGCATTAGCGGTTATAAATTCGTGCCACCTCTAAACTATGTAAATTTTTTGTGCTCTTAAAATTGCTTTAAATTTGTTTCTGTTTGTACTTCCTGATTACTCCCTCCATCCCATAACATCTTGCACCATTTTTCTCCTACACGGGAATTAAGGGAGAGAGTATATATATTCAAAAGTATTGTGAGTGTGAAAGGGGTAGTGAGTATGATGATTTGAGAGTGGGACCCACAATTTAAGTGTGAGTATGACAAGTGGGGTAGGGTAAATAAAAAATCATAAAGGTGGACATTCTAGGAAAGTGGGACTTACCAATGGGACACCACAAAGGAAATTGGTGCACGTTGTTATGGAACGGAGGGAGTACATAGAAAAAAGCAAATCATACTTTCAATATTTCTAATATGGCTGTCCCTTTTGGTGCATGATAGTTAACAAAAAGGACATGCATATTAACAGAAGTCCAATCACGTTTAACTGTTTATATCCTCAGCAGTGGACTTCAAGGGATACAGTGTATATAACATCAAAATGATCCATCAACAACAACATTACCCCAGTGCCGCAAAGGCTCCCACCTATGGTGGGGTAAGGGGGGTCGGATGTACGCAACCTTGCCCCTGTATTAAAGCACAGAGAGGCTGTTTCCAGATGACCCATGATGAAAATTGCGTCGAAAATTGCATGGACTGACTGCTGCTTCATCACAAAGAAGCGCAGACAGTTTAGTGACCCATTTTGCTTTATTCCATCATATTCCCAAGCCAAAAAATAGTGAGTCTTTGGCTCCATCGGAAATGATGGAAAAATCAAAATGATCCATCATGAGCTAAAATTCTAGCAACATATAAGAACCAGGAAGTATATTTCTAATGGAAACTAGGACTTAAGGTAAATTCGATATTGGGACTTGCAAAGGAAACCATGGAGTTTTAGAGTAAGCTTTCCACCATATTGGTCTTGAATGAGAAGACAATACAAAAATGCAAGAAATTTAACCTCGATTCTAAGAAAATGAGGCTTACCAAGATTTTGAGAGGTCGAGAATTGACAAGCGATTGCATCAGGAAGGGTAGTCAAAGAATGAAATTCATTTTTAGAGATTTCTTCATGGCTATCCTTGACCATGTTGCATTCTTTGACTTCATTATACAGTAAGCTTCCAACATACTCGAGGGAATCAATCATGAAAAGTTTTACAACTCCATTATTGCACGCACAAGCAACAAACTCATTGGAAGCAGATACTGCAAAAGCCTTCTCAACCTGAGAGTTATATTTCAGAACTGTGAGTACAATAGAGGCTCATTTAATCTAAAGTCCATATGATTCACAATGTAACTTCCACCTTTCAATAGCTGTATGACATGGAAACTTGACAGAAATTAAGAAAATCCAAGGAGGCCCAACAGGTGTCCCTTTTCTCTGGGGGGGGAGTTTCATTGACATGGCATTTTGAATGTATAATATACTCCCTCCGTCCCACCTGACTTGAGACCTAAGAGGTGGGCACAATAACTAAGAAAAAAGAATAAAATAAGGAAAATGTGTGGTAGAAAATGAAGAGAGAGAATGAGTGGGGTTAATAGTAGGTTGGTTGAATGAATTGTGTGGTGAAAATGAAGAGGGAGAATGAGTGGGTGAAGTAGATTGAATATAAAATTATAAAAAGATTACCATTTTGGGGAGTCTCAAGTGAAGTGGGACGGACCAAAATGGAAATAAGTCTCAAGTGAGGTGGGACGGAGGGAGTATGCATTAGCAATCTTTCTCATTATAACAAATAAGATAACCAGGTCACAGTGCATATATAATTCAGGGTAGTTGATGTCATCATGTCACAACTTAAGAAACAATGAACTGCATTTGGCAAATGGCGCCCTGTTCAAAAAGATGGGTTCCTAATTTTGGCAATGAACTGCCAGAGTATATGACAATGCAATCACAGATGCCTTCTCAAATCTACAGACGTGTTTAAAAGAAAATTGGTATAATTATATAACCTAATTCAGAAAAGAAATTTAAGAAGGCGTGTACCTCTCTAATAATGCAAGAGAACATGATAGTGTAGTCCTTCAACTTTTGGATGTTTTCTAGGCCATTTATGCTATTTTCAACTTTCAGAAACAAATAGCTATAATGTGGCTCAATAAACTAAGATAAAAGCCATCAAACTCGACAGGCCTAGCATTATGCAAGTGAGGCTTAACATTAGCAGCTTAGAAGGGATCTTGATGTTTTATACTCCCTCCGGCCCGAAATACTTGTAGGTCTAGAGTTGCTCACACATATTAAGAAATGTAATCATTACATGTAAATAACACTCAACTACCCTTAAAAAATCAATTATCTATGCAATTAAATGCTTGTGCAATGTATATCTCACTGTCATAAATAAAGGCATACTTGGTAAACAAGGGTAAAGATTAATGGATAATAGTGAAACAACAAACATTTTGGGACAAAATCAACTCCTTAATAACAAGCAATTTGGGACGGATGGAGTAATAAATTACATAGGTAATTTTTTTCTCTTCTTAATAAGAATTCTTGAATTAGAATTAACGTGGAACGCAGATGAAAGTAGTCTTTCATTATTAACTTCTATAAGTGCTGAAATAGAGATTTATATGGTCGCTTGCCCTTCATCAGATCCTTTTTGCTTTGCATATCTTCTTTCTCTGCCAGATTTTCAATCATAACAACTATAAGCATTCCCTCTACAAATAGATTAATGCTACAACTTTTGCCCGCATCAGTTCTTAAGGTTTATTTTCAAGACAGAATTGAGATTCTAAGTCATCGAAGTGCTGGTGACACCTCAGAAGGAGAGAGCCGGAGGGGTGGGAGATTTAGATGTTGTTGATTTAATTCTTGTAACTGGAAATAAGAACCTTAATCTAACAGAAAAACTATAAACTTCTCTTTTAGATCTTTCCACTATTTTTCTACATTCACGAACCTACGATCCGAACAGAAATAAACCGAAGAGCCGTCTGAACTGCTATCAGAAATAGCTTCACTCAAGTAATGAACTTTACATATACGAACATGAAATGAGACTACATCGTACCACTTGAGATAGCTTTTGGAGGATTCATCTAGAATTCAGCCTAAACCACTAGTTGAAACCAGGAACCAGGAATTCTTCCAGAGTACAATAGGATATGCAATCACATTTACCTTTAAATCCACTGATTTTGTAATTGTCACCCCACCATTCAGAAGGCACAGAAGACCTAAAAATCAGACAGGAAAAAAGTTACAAATGGCAAACCCCACCCAAATGCATTAAAACTATAACAATCTACGTTTACCATCAACCTGAGTCTGTCAATGCGAAAATAGGGACAGATGCACAAACTTTATTGCAATCAACCAGACTGCTATTAGCCTTGATCGAAGATATAATTGATATAAATGAACACCCTTTGTGATGCCCAAGATTAACTGGCTTCCCATGCATCCCGATAGGCCCGGCCCCAGTTTTAGTAGAAGATCGTGTAGAACACCCAACTATCCAGTACTTCAAGTGTTTTTTGCCAGCAGTAATAATGAAATTTGCATCCAATGAGAAAGTGACTGACGCAACAGCAGAGAAAGATGAAGATGCTTTTAGTTTTGTAACTAAATTCCCACTTCTGTAATCCCAAAGACATAGGTATCCATCGTGAGGAAATCCAACTGATGCAATATGTTTCCCTGAAAGAAAGAGGGTGATAATGGAAATTTTGTCAAAGAAAATATTATGTCTATGTTTAGTAAAGTAAAGCAAAGCAAAGGAATAAATGCTAGTATTAGAGATTATGGAAAAGGGTATAGAAGATTCAACTAACTTGTTTAAACTAACCATCTGTTGAGAATGCCATGCAAGCTACACCATATTGATGGCCTTTCAGTTCACAAACAGAAGCCAAATTTGCTGCATCCCATACTAACACGGAAGGCTGGTGTCCTGACTGCAACCAGTTACATATATCATGGAGTGCTTAAAGCAAAGTCAAAATGCATTCAATTTACACCAAACAGATCAACATCAAATGGCCTAGGTTTCTGAATGACGGTATATATCCAAACGGATCATTCACATATAACTGAGAATAATGTTTGAAGCAATACTCCCTCCATTGCCAAATAAGTGTCTGCATCTTGTCGATAAGAAGCGGCACGGATTGTTCATTGCTCCAACGGGTAAGATTTTTATGTTATACCATCATGCATCGAATATTCGAGAAAAGGATGAGCTCCAAAATAGAAAATAGTAGGACCACAACATTTTATCAACTATGTAAGACTACTGAAGCACCGGTAGACCTACAGCTAAACATAGGGGGCAATTAGCCTTCTTTGATTTTAATTTTTTTCCTTTTTACTAGTGAAAATATTTTTAGGATTTAGGGGTTTTAGTGAAATTTACTAGATTTTGCCCCCCTTTGTGTGAAGAAAAAAATGCACTTTGCCCCATTTTACTTAATGAAAATAATCCCCCCCCCTCCCCCTTTAAGATAAATTCTGCCCGCCACTGCATTGAAGTATGCTAGCAAGTAGCAACCATAAAAAGATATGATTCGAGAAACCAAAGAAACACACTTTAAATAACGTAAGTGATCAACATGATCAAAAAGTCAAAACATTGAGATGAAATTAAACAGGAAAAAAAAAAAAAGTAACTTTAAGCGAAACCAGTTAAGTTCATGGTTTTGAAAACCCAGAAAAATCTATTTTAAGCACCAATCCAATGACATGTATCAAATTGACCTCAAAAATATTGGAACCAGATAAGTAATAACAACAGCCACACCTCTCCAGCTGCAATGAACTTCCCATCCTGAGAAACAGCAACGCAGCTTAAAGGCTTAGGCGACCGAGTTTTCACCATGAGGTGTGACTGAGTCCCTGAATCAACATTATACGCCACCACAACACAACCAGCAATATAAACACACATTTTCGATTTCAAAACGCTCGAAGCCAGTCCATTTGCATTCTTCACCGTCAGTCCAATGATCTCTTCCAGAATCAGCTGCCAATTCATGAAATTACCCAATGTTAGAGATTTTTAGGGCATCTGATTTGGAAATTAGAGAATGTACCTTTGAGCAAGCTTCTGGCTTCTTCAGCTTCCGATTCGGTTTCATGAATGATTCAAAAATCAAAACCCTAAGAATTATTGTGTGTGTGTGTGTGTGTGTGTGAGGGGCGGGAAATTAGTTGAAATGAAGATCGTTTGTACGTTACGTTTGACTTTTGTAATTATTGTGTTTAGATATTGTTTGTTATTATATGGGCCCATTGGCAGGTTTTTATGTTGACTTTGGGCTCAGATGTGATTGGGCTTTACTTAGATGAATGTTTGAGAATTTACTGCCCAACTCATGTGTTGTATGGCCAATTAGTTGTTGTTGTTTTTTCCCCTACAATTGTGTTGAACTAGTGTTACACCCGTGCAGGCACGGGCAACTGACTTTGAGAAATAAAAGAAAAATGAATAGTTATAAATGTAATTAAAAATTGGTAAACATTAAATTAACAATATAATTACAAATTTTTGAAAAAATCTTTATAAACAACATTTGTTATTTCATCGACATTTTTTCCTTCTTCATCACAGACCAATATCTTCAGCCCAGCACGATTTGTTACCCTTGAAGAAGCAACATATAGTTGACCATGACTGAAAACAGGCCTTTTTAGAAACAAACCAACATTAGTCAATGATTGACCCTGATTCTTGTTAATTGTCATTGCATATGGTACAATTAACGGAAACTGCCTTCTCTGAAACTTGAACGACAAATCCAGATTAGAAGGAGTTAACGACATCCTGGGATAAAAACTCACTCTCGGCGTTACTACCGTTTAAATTTTTCCTTCTAGCACATGTTCACGAGCCTTGTGATAATCAGTCTAGTTCTGTTGCACAAACCTGCGCTATGATCAATGTTCCTTAATAACATCACAGGCACACCAACTTTAAGGCTCAAATGATGGTTTGGTGATCCAAAGACTTAATCTTATTCAAATGCTCGACCGAATGAATCTCAGTAAAAAAGTTAGAATTGTTCTCAGTCCTGCAAATTGAGTACGAACTCAAATAACTCCTAGTATTCGATAGATTTTGAGAAACCATGTACTCGTTTATGCTCTCAACAACATCAAGAGTTGGTGCGAGTATGGATCTTCCCTATAAATACTCGACATCATCAAAATGATCTATTATTCACCTCATAAGTGGGGTTATATTATTGAAGTAGCTGATACTTACTAGGGGTGTAAGTGGTTTGGTTCAAACCGCGGTTTGAGACCGAACCGAACCAAACATGCGGTTGGTTGGTTTTCAAGCACGAATCGTTCGGTTCGGTCTCAAATATTGACAAACCACTTGGTTCAGTTTGGTTTGTGGTTTGGCCTCCCAAACCGCGGTTTGAAAACACCGAACCGAACCGCCAACCAAACCACATAACATAAACTAATTATCCTAACCTCCCCCCATTTTGTATCTTATTTAATTTTTTCGTATATTTATTAGTATTTATTGTTGTACCAATAAAAAACATTGCATAGACTAATTCTAACTCATATTTTTTATCTTATTCAAGTATTAATTTCATTATTTGTTATCTTAATTGTGACACATGAAAAAACCAAGTTCTCTCTCGGATCGATATTGTAAAGTGTTTTTCTTCCTTCGGCCTCTCTCTTCTCTGACTTTCCCCAAAGACACGCATCTTTCGCTCTGCCTCCGTGATCACGAAAAATTCAAACAAACAATGAGTTACAGTTTGAATCATGGTTTGAACCGTAGTCTAAACCATGGTCTAGACCGCAGTTTGAACTACACAATTGAATCGCGGTGAACCAAATTGAACCGAACTTTAACGGTTTAGTTTTGGTTGGGTTTGAATTTTTTCATGGTTCAGTTCGGTTTGGGATTATCCCAAACCGATGACTTGTGGTTCGGTCCGTAAATTCCCCCCAAACCAAACCAAATCGAACCATTTACACCCCTAATACTTACAATGAATTCACTAACAGGTATTAAACAGAAAAACAACTTGATATAAAATTCATACTGATTTTGACCTTTACTCTCATAATGTAGCTTTCTTAACTAAATCAATAAATCATAGAAATATTTAACTCTAGTACACAAGAAATTATGACATCAATCACATTCTCTTAATGAGATATTTCCGTGCTAGACACCTTCTCCTTTAACCAATTGCAATCCCTACTTTCAATTGAATTCATCTTTCTATCATCCATGGGAGTTCTTGATGTAATTTTTCTGCCAAAAAATAAACCGAAAAAACAATTTTAGTAAAAAGAAATACTAATAAATAAAATATAATAAATAATGGAATGTCATAAAATGTTTAATATTTGTTGCATTACCTTTCTTGAAGATCTGTAATCCTATAAACCTTGTCTTCGTTTAGAATATCAGAAATTTGAAATGTGTTGAAAATTGTTATTTGCCCTTGTACAATATGCATGATAAGATCTTCCATCTGCATAAAACATCACAAAAACAAATGTTCAATAATAAATAAAAAAAAAGTAAAAAAAAAAAGTGATTAAAATATATTAACTGGATGTTTTCCAAATTTATTTCCGTCATCTTTGCCTCCCTTCCATTAAAGTCGTCATCTTGTGTAGTGTATGTATTTGCAAGCCTTCCTATGACATCTGTTAGAAAAGTAGTGTAGTTAAAAGATATGACAAGAACAAAAATTTAGATAACATTGAATGAAAAGGTGTTTACATGTTAAAATGCTTTCATCAACAACATCAGCATTACAAAGATCATGATAGCTTTCAAAAAGGAAAAATTAGCGGAGGTGGTGATTCTTCAAATATTTCAGTCAATACTGTTTCTTCAATGAAATAAACATTGTACTTGAAGGTAGATATAGAGGGACTTATTGTGTTATCAACCACAATGAAGTTATGTACTTTATATAAATGTCCCTTAATAAGCTTATCAACATATTTTTCCACTTGAGATATTTGAATTGTTGCATGGAGTATGGCACCCTATTTAAAGAAATTTGATTAACTAAAACAAATCTCAATATTTTGTGTTAAATTGTAATTTAGTTTATTTACCTCTTAATCATGAAACAAACATTCAATGCTATGAACTTTTGAATCTTCTTCAAAGGCTGTAAAGCAGTAAACACGAATCAAACGAAGCCTCAAACACCAGTTGATTTTCGAAGGCTCGAGTTCACGGGATATAAGATAATGATGAAGTCATTTTCGTTGAAAATGTTGTTGTGGGATGACTATATTTATAGGAACAAAAAGTGCCCTTTCATTTTTCTTTTATCCATGTTGTGTGATTTTTCATATTCCCCCAATCCGTTATTCATTAACAATTGAAGAAGGTGCATGAAGGAGTGCCCTTTCATTTTTCATATATCCATGTTTTGTGACATTTCATATTTATGGGCTATAATGTTTTATATTATTAATATTATTATTATATCATTTTATCAATTTAGAGTTATTAACACCATTCAGAGGCGGAGCCATGCTTATGGTTAGGGGGGCAATTGCCCCCATTGACTTTTCAATTTGTACCAAATTAGTACTAGTAAATTGTTACCTTTGTAATTTTTACTATGAAAATTGTATTTTGCCCCCATTGAAGCCAAGAAAAAATAACACTATATCATATTTTTGCTCTTTTTAAATTCTTGCCCCCGTTGTAAAAATATCCTGGCTCCGCCACTGACACCATTGTTATATGTGCAGATACAAGTGAAGACCTTAGGACTTCCAATTTGTAGGACTTTAATATTTTTCGAAAAAAAAAGAAGGATTTTCCTTTATTCTTGTTGTGTAATTTTTCATATTCCCCTCCCCCAATCTGTTATTCATTAACAATTGAAGAATGTGCATGAAGGAGTGCCCTTTCATTTTTCATATATCCATGTTTTGTGACATTTCATATTTATGGGCTATAATGTTTTATATTATTAATATTATTATTATTATTCTTTTTATCAATTTAGAGTTATTAACACCATTGTTATATGTGCAGATACAAGTGAAGACCTTAGGACTTCCAATTTGTAGGACTTTAATATTTTTTCAAAAAAAAAAGTGTAAGGGGTATGTTTAATTTCTCAGCTGACTATAGGTCTTCTAGGGTGCATTTTCCATAAGTAGTTGCAATATTTATTGCATATTTGTAATAAATATGGTCATTTTTTAGGCCTTATTTTAGGGGTATATTTAATATCAAGACATACATTTAATGATATTTGCCTTATTTAAGGGGTATGTTTAATACCAATACATACATTTAATGATGTTTCATCAAAAGTTGCTATTCATAGAAAGTAGTTTTTTGGCGCCAAATTTTCAATAGTAAGTGCGTTAAGATTACTTCTGCCATTATATAGATTATAGATATAGATGTGATTACCCATTTTCATTTTCTTTGTAAATGAAGTGGATTCTTATTCTTTTTTAATGAAGTGGATTCCACTAATCTAATAAGAATGTTGTTATTCACACCCGTATAATTGAATATACTCGTATTTACTAATCCGACTCAACTCTACTTACACTAACACTGCATTCCACCCATTTAACTCTTTAGAACTCGTAAAAACACCAACTACGCACGCTCCGCTCTCGCTTCCTCACCGCCAGGGGCGGATCCACGTTATTGGGTGGGGGTTAATTGACCCCCCTGACTTTCCCTTTATTCACTTTACCCCTTCAAAAGTAGTAGCAAATTTAACTTAACCCTCCCTGAAAAATTGCATTTAACCCCCCCTCAAATTTTACACTCAAACCCATGTATATATACAAGGATTTATATGATTAAATCACCTCAATCACAATTACACAATACACCCATCTCTCAACTCGACCTCAATTCGGTCGGCCGCAATTCGTCGATGAATGGAAGACTGCTGCTCCTGCTAGTGCGACTCAAAGACGCCGCCGCCAACAAACGGGAACCACTCAAGAGTCTTTCAGGCCTCGGGTGAGGCTAGAGATGGAGACTAAGTTCAGGTACATGTTTCTCTCCCTTCATCATCTCAAACCCGCAAAATTCTAAAACCTAAGGTAGGGTTTTGAAATTGAAACCCCTTTTTATTTTATTGATTTCTTAGCCATTAATTAACTTTGAAAGAGGATTTGCCAGCACAAAATGATATTATTCGAAAAATCTTGAAGGCTAGCCAAGATTATGGATTTTTAAGGTTAATTGAAATTCCTGAGTAACCTTGAAGGGGAATTGTAATTTCTAATTTTATACATGTAGTCAAAATAAAGTGAATCAAAATTATGAAGTTGTAGAGGTTAAGTTAATTTAAGCTCTAAAATTTTGGTTGGGAGGTAGTTGGGAATTATGCAGTCAAAGTGAGGAAACTGAGTTTATCAATTTTAGATACACTTTGTTAAGTTTTAGGAGCTGAGCCGAGATATTTTGGGACAGAAGGAGTATGATTTTAATCATACTTCACATATGAACAAGCGTCGACTCTTCTTGAGGGATCAATGTTCTGAAATTTATTGTGGATGTATAAACTATATCCAATATGAGTGCGAATTACTACTCTAAACCTCATGTTAATATGGTAAAATGTTGTCAATGGCTTAGCAGTAGCACCTCCACTTTGCATTTCACAATCTTGGATGTGGCTGTTGACAATTTTATTTGTTTGATTAATTTTCTCGATTTTTTAAATTACATGATAATTGTGTTCATGAAATGATTATTTTGACTTCAATTAAAAAATATGATATAGTTAAGTAGCTAATGTTTCGACTCTGGGGGAGTATTAAGGGATGACAATTTGTCCATATCGGCTCCTAACTTGAGGAGAGGGAAAAAAATTAGGGTTTATATGTTTCGTTAAATTTTATTGTCTTTACTTGTGTGTTTTTAATTTTTCCGTTATACAAAATTTTGACCTCCCTGACCTAAAATCCTGGATCCGGGCGGTGAGTCACCGCCCCTTGTCCATCCAACACCACCCGTTCCTTTTACCCCCCTTTCATTTGTCTCCCCAAAATATTTTCATCTTTACCTTCTATTCCTCTGCACCACCACAACCCCTTCCTTTCGGACAATTAATGCCTCTTTAAGCTCAAGCAAATACATACGCACTAACGCACATACACATGCGAAATCAAGATATTCGGTGTTGAAACAATTCTTTATATCCCTGAATGCCACGCTCATTTCAGAATGAGATTGAGGAAGAAGATGAAGCGGAAGCGATTAAGAACAATTACCTGTTGAATCCATATGAATGTTGTAGGGAGAAATGAGAACAAGAAGAAGAACAAAATAGGGAGAGTGCTCTTCTAAGTGATAATGTCTCTTTATTCTCTCAAAGTCTTCTAACAATATGAAGATAAATTTAGATGAGGAAAGCAAGAATTCATAAGTCTCTAAGGGTTGATGAAACACCCTTTATATAGGAGAATTGGTGACATTTCACTTAGGTACCACACCCTTTCAAGATAAGTGATATTATATTACCCTTTTGCCCATCACATTAGGTAAATTATATATCCAGGAATTCCAACATTTCATTATAAACTATACTTTATAATTAACACTTATAATCATAATTTTATGATGGAAGTCTAAATGACTTGTGTTGTGCAAGCCATGTCCCAACAATCTCCCATCTTGGGTTGCAAAACAAAGTCCTTCCTTTAAATCATGAATATAACACAAATGACAACCCTAATGTGCGCAATTTATTGTCATTTATAACAATCTCGCCCATTAGCCATACAAGTATAGGATAAAGGGGCAGTCGTTGTAATTGATTCGCATACTAAACCCACAATAATCACGTATACAAATCCAACTAAATGACATAGATCAAAAGTATAGATGTGTAGCAATGGAATCATAATGAATATATACATATTCTTCCAACTAGTTCAACTTAACCAAATGAGATAAAAAATAATAGAACAATTAATGAAGTACAACATAAAACTCCCACTAAATTAAATGTTATCAAATTGTTACACCCATATGAGCAACATGCTCGTGAAACACTAGAGATGATAACGTTTCATAAATGGATCCGTTAATTCTGGAGTTTGTTCTAATA
>JAOWBW010000136.1:2027212-2078091 GCA_026119855.1 Campanula takesimana | reverse complement strand
CAGGAAGTCAGTGAGTTTTGGGCTTGGGATTGGGTTTTGGGCGACCGCCCAGACTGGCTATGGGCGACCGCCCATACCAGCTGTTCTGAGCCTCTTTGTTATTGAATTGTTTAAAAGTCCAAGGCCCGATCTAGGCTCGAAGTATCACCCTAGTTGACTTAAGTTAATGTTGTGGACACTTTATTGTTCGAGAATGATCCCCTTGTGATCGATTGTGATATGTGATTTATTAAGTATCATTTTGAGAACGTGATTCATCTTTGATGTGCGGTTTATATGGTTTGCCTTTGTGGGATCTATTTGGATTGATTCCCTACTTTGGAATCCCTTGTTGTTTATCGTGCTAGTATTTTATTACTTAGCCTTTACGTGAAAGTCCAGCTGGTATTTTTGTGTGTGTTTGGGCGATGCGAAACATTATGATGGCACGGCCAAGTCCATTATGATGTTGACCATTGTTTTGCCCCTTATTACCCTCCTCCAGATTGGCCTTGGATGTGAGAAGAGCTAGCTCCCTTGTGTGCATTTTAGCTTTACTTGGAGCATGACTTTGTGGCATGTCTCCCGTCCTTGTGACACTCCTTTGGTTATTGGTTCCGGTACCGGGGTTTTCTCTTCGGCTTTCATGCCATTATGAAGATGTTGATTGGTTGATTATTGAAGCTGCGCAGCGATCCTTTATTTGGATGTTCCGGTTTGGAAAACCTTGGCTATATCCTTTGTTATGTGTTTTTTTATGTGTTTATTTCCGCTGCTATCTGTATGTGATAAATGCTATGTGCTATGTGATATTTATCATTGCTTATTGCTTATTGCATCATAGCATGTCATGTAGTTGCATTAGTAACTTATTGAGATTTATCTCACCTCGTTTCTTTTATCTTTGTTTTTCCTTAACCCCCCCCCCCAGGTGCTAAGGATTAGTCTCGCTGATCACGAGATAGAGGACGTCGAGTGTGGATCCGTTCTTTTGGGGAAGGTTGATATAGGTTGGTTTCCATTATGTAAATGTGTAACCATTTTGGGGTATTTGTACCAAACAATGACGTCACTAAGATTGTATATTTCTATTTTGTTGGGCATAAACTCGTGGGAGTTTATGATAGTTGTAATTGGTTTTTTTTTAAACTTTGATTTGTAAAACTTTGGATTACCCTTTTGGTATTAAATGAAATTTTTAACTTCGGTATTTTGGAGTTTATTGTTAGAGTCGACGTCCAGATCGCGGTCCCGGGGCCCGCGGGGACCGGGGTCGCGACAGTTGGTATCAGAGCTATGGCATTAGCTCTATGTATAAGTCTAGGTGGATTAGTATGACCTAGGTGGGTAGTAGAGTGCGGAGTGATTAATGGTTGATGTCTTATGCAGGTAATTATTCTCAATGTCTGGAAGAAGAAACAGAGGAGGTGCTAGTGGGGCACAGAATCCGAATGATACAAGGGATGAAGCCCGTGCTATGTTTCAAGGCATGTTTGAGGCGGCCATGAAGGCCATACATGATCAAGGTCCGAGGGTAGAACAAGCACCACCCCGTTATGGTTTGGAGCAATTCTTGAAACTTAAACCGTTGAATTCAATGGGGAACCCGATGTAAGGAAGGCTGAGTTGTGGATTGAGTCGATGGAGAAGATTTATGATGTATTTGGGTGTTCTGATGAGGATAAGGTCCGGTTTGCGGCTTACAAGCTTGTGGGAGCCGCCGAGCATTGGTGGAAAGGTGTTAAAGCTACTTGGGATGATACTCGCACAGTTTATGCGTGGGAGTTGTTCGTGCGTAAGTTCAAGGAGCATTTTATTCCGGTTGTTGATCAGAATCGAAAGGAGATCGAGCTACTCAACTTGGAGCAAGGTGTGTTGTCTATAGCACAATACTCGCTAAGTTCATAGAATTAGCCCGGTATTGCGACTATTTGGTGAGGACCGAGGAACAAAAGGCTATGAGGTTTATTCGGGATTGAAGACCTCCATTCGTACTCAACTAATTGCTCAACGAATCGTGACTTTTCAAGATGCGGTGGACCGAGCCTATTTGATAGAGCAAGATATTGGGGAACATAAGAGGAAGACTGAGGTAGCCAACCCGAGTAAGCAAGGAGCGCAGAGCAAGTCACAACCAAGGATTGAAAACCGAGGTAACTTTGGGGGACAATCTCAGTCCCGAGGGCAACAAAACCCAAGGAACCCGGGTACTACTTCCGGGAACCAAGGGAGCCAAATTAGGAGGCTTTGTTCGTATTGTCAAAAGGAAGGTCATTCTGAAGACCGTTGTTGGAAGAAGCAAGGAAGGTGTACAAAATGTGGACAAATGGGTCACTTTGTAAGGGATTGCCCGAGAGGTAGAGAACAGTCATCCGGGTCAGGGGTTAGTATTAATCAGGGTCAGAAAAGGGACGCTGCGGGAAAGCCCAAGATCCAAGGGAAAGTGTTTGCAATGAATCAACAACAAGCGACATATGATCCATCCGTTATTGGAGGTATTGTTTCTGTGTCTAATGTGAGCGCGCGAGCGTTAGTAGATCCAGGATCATCTCATTCATACATTTCTGTGCAATTTGCTTCTATGTTAAATGCTGCATTCGAGTCTTTACCGTACGTGCTAGAGGTGTCGACCCCTATAGGAGAATGCTTGATTTCTGATCGAGTCTTTCGTGCTTGTGATGTGGTTATTGTGGTCGAGTCCTTTGTGCGGATTTGGTAGTTCTTCCTATCCAAGACTTTGATGTCATTTTGGGTATGGATTGGTTGAGCAAGTTTCATGCTTCTGTTGATTGCCGTGAGAAAACTGTTACTTTTTCTATTCCTGATGTGCCTAAGTTTGTGTTTGAGGCTTGTCCTCTGAGTAGGAAGGTTCGCTTAATTTCTTTATGAAAGCGAGAAGATTGTTGCATAGTGGTTGTGAGGGGTTTTTGGCTAGTGTTCTTGATACTAGGAAAGAATCCCCTAGTCTTGATAGTGTTCGGGTAGTTCGGGAATTTCCCGATGTTTTCTCTACCGAGTATGAGATGCCTCCCGATCGTGAGATAGAGTTTTGTATAGATCTTTTGCCGGGTACGGCTCCGATTTCGAAAGCGCCTTATAGGTTAGCTCCCGCCGAGTTGAAAGAGTTGAAGGTTCAGTTGCAAGAGTTGCTTGACCGAGGGTTTATCCGCCCTAGTGTTTCCCCGTGGGGAGCACCGGTTTTATTTGTGCGGAAGAAAGATGGTTCGTTGAGATTGTGCATCGATTACCGGAAGTTGAATCAGGTTACGGTGAAGAATAAGTATCCTCTACCGCATATTGATGATTTGTTTGATCAGCTTCAAGGGTCCGTGGTTTTCTCTAAGCTTGATTTGAGGAGTGGGTACCATCAGTTGAAGGTTCGATCGGAGGATATTCCGAAGACTGCTTTTCGCACTCGTTATGGCCATTATGAGTTCTTGGTTATGCCGTTTGGGTTGACTAACGCGCCGGCCGTGTTTATGGATTTGATGAACCGGATTTTCCATCCCTATCTTGATTCGTTCGTGGTGGTTTTCATCGACGACATTCTTGTGTATTCGAAATCTCGAGAGGAGCACGAGCAGCATTTGAGGACAGTTTTATCCGTTCTTGCGAGGGAGAAATTATTTGCGAAGTTTAGCAAATGCGAATTTTGGCTCGAGAAGGTGTCATTTCTGGGGCATGTTATTTCGAAAGATGGGATTTCGGTGGATCCTTCAAAGATTGAGGCTATAGTAGATTGGAAGAGACCTGAGTCAGTGACCGAGATTCGTAGTTTTCTTGGTTTAGCCGGTTATTACCGAAGATTTATTGAAGGGTTTTCGAGGATTGCTACTCCGATGACTCAGTTGACCCGAAAGAATGTTCCGTTTGTGTGGACCGAGAAATGTGGCAAGAGTTTCGAGGAATTGAAGAAGAGGTTGACTACCGCACCGATCTTGACTTTGCCTAATGGGAGCGATGGCCTAGTGATTTATAGTGATGCTTCGAAAGAGGGTTTGGGTTGTGTGTTGATGCAGAATGGGAAAGTAATCGCGTATGCTTCGAGGAAGTTGACCCCTAGTGAACAGAATTACCCGACTCATGATATGGAGTTAGCGGCTATTGTATTTGCGTTGCACAAGTGGAAGCACTACCTTTATGGAGCGAAGTTTGAGATTCTTACGGATCACAAGAGTTTGAAGTACCTTTTCTCCCAGAAGGAATTGAACAACCGTCAGCGCCGATGGATGGAATTGTTGAAGGATTATGATTGTACGATTTCTTATCATCCGGGAAAGGCGAATGTGGTAGCCGATGCGATTAGTAGAAAATCTTATGTGGCTTCGATGATGGTTCGAGAGTGGAAAATGCTTGAAGATGTTCGAGATTGGTCTCCTCGTGAATCGAGACATGGGGCTATTTTGCGAATATTAGGGTGTCTCCGACCCTAATTCAGAGAATAAAGGAAGCTCAGAAAGAAGATCCCGAGTTAGTGAAGGTATTGGGTAAATTGAAGGAAAAGAACTTCGAGGATTTTTCTTTGAGTTCAAGTGGAGTGTTGACTTTCCGTGGTCGTTTGTGTGTTCCGGATGTTGATGGAATTAAACAGAGAGTTCTTGATGAGGGTCACAAATCGAGGTATACTATTCATCCGGGCAGTACGAAGATGTATCAGGATTTGAAGCAACAATTTTGGTGGATTAATATGAAAAGGGAAATAGCAGAGTATGTTTCGAAGTGTCTAACTTGTCAGCAGGTCAAAGCCGAGCATCAGAGACCCGCGGGATTACTTCAGCCATTAGAGATTCCCGAGTGGAAATGGGAGCATGTGACTATGGATTTCGTTACGGGACTGCCTCGTACCCGTAGGAAGTATGATAGCGTTTGGGTAATAGTGGATAGATTGACCAAGAGTGCCCATTTCTTGCCTATTGATATCAGATATTCGATGGAGAAGCTTGCAACCCTTTATATCGACGAGATTGTTAGATTGCACGGGGTTCCGGTTAGCATTGTGTCAGATCGAGACCCGAGGTTTACTTCTAGATTCTGGAAGGCGTTTCAGGAAGCTTTGGGTACAGATTTGTGATTCAGTACTGCTTTTCATCCTCAGACCGATGGTCAATCCGAGAGGACTATTCAGATTTTGGAGGATATGTTGCGAGCGTGTTCGATAGACTTTTCCGATTCTTGGGATTCGCACCTACCGTTAGTGGAATTCTCTTACAACAACAGTTATCAGGCTAGTATCGAGATGGCACCGTTCGAGGCCTTGTATGGAAGAAAGTGTAGATCGCCTATTTGTTGGGATGAGGTTGGTGAAGCGAGAGTTTTGGGTATTTATTTGCTTCGGGATTCAGTTGAAAAGGTTAAAGTTATCCGGGATAGGTTGAAGACAGCTCAGAGTCGTCATAAGAGCTACGCAGATAACCGAAGACGAGATCTTAGTTTTCAGATTGGTGATTGGGTGTTTTTGAAGGTATCTCCAAAGGTGGGTATTCGTAGGTTTGGGAAGAAAGGCAAGTTGGCTCCGAGGTTTATTGGCCCGTTTGAGATTTTGGGAAAGGTTGGACTTCTTGCGTATCGTCTTGCGTTGCCGCCATCTTTGGACCGGTTGCACAATGTGTTCCACGTTTCTATGCTTCGGAAGTATGTTCATGATCCGTCTCACGTGTTACCGAGGATACCGGAAGATATTGAACCCGATATGAGTTATGAGGAACGACCGGTTCGGATCTTAGATTCCAAGGTCCAAGAGTTGAGAAACAAGAGCATCGCGTTGGTTCGTGTCCTTTGGAGGAATCATAACATCGAGGAATCGACGTGGGAGCTTCGCGATGAGATCGAGAGGAAATTTCCGTGGCTTTTTGTTTAAGGTAAGTCTCGTTAAAATTCGGGTCGAATTTTCTTTAAGGGGGAGTGAATGTCACGACCCGAAGTATAGGCTCTATTTTATTAGTAATTAAATGATTTTATTTAATTATTTGCTTAATTATTTATTTAAATTATTATTTATTTAAATAATTATGTGTGCAATTTGTGTGTTATAATATTTGTGCCTAGCTTTGTATTGAGTTATTTGGGCTAGTGTGGAAGTGTTGGGTCTTAATAGTTAGTCGGGAGTACAAATAAGTGTGCTAGTAGATGGGGGAGGGGCCCGAGTGTAATATTTTGAAATAATCCTCCCTACTCCCTCCCTACCCTCTCCTTCTCCCTCATTCTTCATCATTCCAGCAAACACACTCTCTCTCCTTGGCATTTGGTAAGTTTTTCTTCCCTCTTCATCTCTCTTCATTTTCTCCTTCTTCCTATCATCTTCTCTCATTTCTTAAAACATGAAACGTGTTTAGATCGTCGCTAGGATCGCGTAGACTCAAAAAGATTTGAAATCCATCAACTTTGAGAAAATTCAAGTAAGTTACTTTTCCCCCATTTTTATGCCAAAATGCTCATATTATGTTCATATAATGCCATTGTTGTTATAGTTGAAGTTTGGATGAGTTTAGATGTTGTTTGGGGTTCATTTGGGTTTTTGTCTAAAAATGGTGATTGATGTTGAAGTTGAGTTTGATCCTTGGTTTGGGGTCATTTATGGTGTTCTTAAGGTCCCCTTTTGTGTTAGATGTTGTTTGGGTACCTTAGAATGACTATTGAAAGCATTTGGTTTGAGTTATGTTGTTTGGGTGGAAAATTTGGGAGAAACCCAGTTGGTTTTGGCCGTTTTCCGGCGACATGGGTGCGTGGGCGACCGCCCATGATGGGTTTGGGCGACCGCCCATGAGATCAGTTGATCCGGAGGATTTGACCAAAGTGAGTAGGCGACCGCCCACTATTGGGTTGGGCGACCGCCCAGGAAGTCAGTGAGTTTTGGGCTTGGGATTGGGTTTTGGGCGACCGCCCAAACTGGCTATGGGCGACCGCCCATACCAGCTGTTCTGAGCCTCTTTGTTATTGAATTGTTTAAAAGTCCAAGCCCGATCTAGGCTCGAAGTATCACCCTAGTTGACTTAAGTTAATGTTGTGGAACACTTTATTGTTCGAGAATGATCCCCTTGTGATCGATTGTGATATGTGATTTATTTAAGTATCATTTTGAGAACGTGATTCATCTTTGATGTGCGGTTTATATTGGTTTGCCTTTGTGGTGATCTATTTGGATTTATTCCCTACTTTGGAATCCCTTGTTGTTTATCGTGCTAGTATTTTATTACTTAGCCTTTACGTGAAAGTCCAGCTGGTATTTTGTGTGTGTTTGGGCGATGCGAAACATTATGATGGCACGGCCAAGTCCATTATGATGTTGACCATTGTTTTGCCCCCTTATTACCCTCCTCCAGATTGGCCTTGGATGTGAGAAGAGCTAGCTCCCTTGTGTGCATTTTAGCTTTACTTGGAGCATGACTTTGTGGCATGTCTCCCGTCCTTTGTGACACTCCTTTGGTTATTGGTTCCGGTACCGGGGTTTTCTCTTCGGCTTTCATGCCATTATGAAGATGTTGATTGGTTGATTATTGAAGCTGCGCAGCGATCCTTTATTTGGATGTTCCGGTTTGGAAAACCTTGGCTATATCCTTTGTTATGTGTTTATTTCCGCTGCTATCTGTATGTGATAAATGCTATGTGCTATGTGATATTTATCATTGCTTATTGCTTATTGCATCATAGCATGTCATGTAGTTGCATTAGTAACTTATTGAGATTTATCTCACCCCGTTTCTTTTATCTTTGTTTTTCCTTAACCCCCCCCCCCCCAGGTGCTAAGGATTAGTCTCGCTGATCACGAGATAGAGGACGTCGAGTGTGGATCCGTTCTTTTGGGGAAGGTTGATATAGGTTGGTTTCCATTATGTAAATGTGTAACCATTTTGGGGTATTTGTACCAAACAATGACGTCACTAAGATTGTATATTTCTATTTTGTTGGGCATAAACTCGTGGAGTTTATGATAGTTGTAATTGGTTTTTTTTTTAAACTTTGATTTGTAAAACTTTGGATTACCCTTTTGGTATTAAATGAAATTTTTAACTTCGGTATTTTGGAGTTTATTGTTAGAGTCGACGTCCAGATCGCGGTCCCGGGGCCCGCGGGGACCGGGGTCGCGACAGAGCCTTTTGCAATCCCAAAGTTGACTCGGTGGGGAATTGACTTGCTGAGGAGACCCAATGTAGAACTTGTGCAGTTGTCTTCCTTAAAGGCCGGAGATCTCCATTTCTCTTTCCCTTCTCTCTCTCACTCTCTCATTTTTTTAATGACGCACCCTATTTTTTTCCTAGACCGCCCTTTCGGGTTTTCAATCTAGCGGGCATCTCTTTTGCGTCTTTTTTTTTACTCGATTAATGAGGAAGTGTGCATTGACTCTGGCTGAGGAGATAAGACATGTGATTTTGCGGTGAAGACCTCTTGTCACTAAAGATGAGTGACATTGACTTGACTAGGGAAGTGTCCCTAGTATTGACTTCATGTATGTATATTTTTTGAATGACTCACGAAGGCAAGTAAGTCATTAAGAGAGAAGAGAAAGAAAGCCCTAGTTTGATTGCAAGAAACTGGGAGTATCACAAAAAGAAAAGAAACCCCTAGACTCGACAAGGAACGGAAAGCGATTCCAAATCTAAGAAAGTTGTTCAATCTTTTGGTGATTAATTCATTGGCAAATGACTCGTACATAAATTTCTTGACAAGTTCGAGATGAAGGTCAATCACCATAACGTACTAGGGCTAAACATATCTTCTTTCTTGCATAAGACCGGACCCGCAGGTTGCCTACGTTCCTCCAGTGTAGAGGCTCAGGTCACCGTAGTTCTTGTGGATGCTCCTTTCATCGAGATGGTTGTTGCTTCGTCCTTCATCGGTGGAATGATGTTGATCTTGTACTTCTTTGATTGAGGGGGATTTTTTTTTTTTTTTTTTTGTGCTCTAAATTTTGCCTAGGTTGATTTGAGGATTTCAACCTAGCGAGCTCTCTCTCTTTTTTTTTTTTTTTTTTTTATCCCCTTTTGAAAACTTTGCTTCATGATTGTTGCTCCACCTTTCTTTGTCTTGATTTCGTTGTTGTTGATGTCTTCATTGTTGATGCCGTCGTCGATGTTTAGCCCCTAGGCGTTCAAGCGATGGCCTTCGTTCCAAAACTTGTTCGGACATCTTTTCATCATTTTGCCAAGAATTAGATTGAACAACTTGGAGGAGTGTATGAGGACAAGAACGACCTTTATTTGATGACTCCATGGACTCGAACATTTAACATAGGACGAGAGAAAACATTAATGCACACTTAAGAGGACTTTTGACTCTTTTTTTTTTTTTTTTTTAATTCCTGCTACTAGGTAGAGAAAGAGAAACAGAGATTGTTGTCGTCGGCCTTATGGCATGATCCCTTGTTGAAGCCCCATTTCAAATCTGAGCCCCTTCCTTGATGATTTCTTGCATGCTCTCATTCTTTAACTGTTGTTCTTCACCCACAGTAAATTCACCATTGTCAATCAAGTCTTCGATGATGTTGCGGATGGAGAAGCAATCCTCGGTGAGGTGACCGCTGCATAGGTGATAGTCACACCAGTTGTGGTGGGCATGGTTGCGACGCAATGGTTGTGGTTGCTTGTACCATTGGAGAGGAGAAATTTGTCCCTTTGCTTTGAGATCTTCATAGGCCTTGGTGACAGTCATGCCTTGGAGGGGAGTGTACACACGGTCGTTGGTAGAGCCTTTGTGACTCTTGAGAGGCAAGCCACTTGAACATTCCTTATCGTTGACCTTTGCCTTGTTGTTGGTGAACTCTTGCAAATGAGCCTTAAGTTCAGACACTTCTTCCTCATGAATTCTCCTCTCGAGATCAAGACAGTCTTGCCACAAATCATCCTTGCGGCGGGCATCCTCGACAAGTCTATCCATTTGTTCCCCCATGGCTCTTATTATGTTCAAGAGCCTTTTGTTGGACACGGAAGTATTCTCACCCTTGTTGTTGTTGCTGCTTGAAGCCATTGGACCTATGGAGAGAACATGGTTGATATTAGGGTGGTCCCACAAATACCTTTTGAATCAAATGATTTAACCCACGAACAAGAGAAAAGACTCAAACCATATAAGGAAAATGACTCTTTTTTTTTTATTTATTTACAAAGTCGGAAGGACATAGTCCTTTTTGGAATTTCTAGAAAAATAGTGGAATCGTCACACTAGTATATAGACATTCTCGTGGTCCCATATACTCATCGGATTCCACCACGCTTGTGAATCTTACATGTGTCGGGATTAAACTAAATTAATGTAGTAAAGCATACATGCGGGGACGGATTTTTTATTAGCGTCCATTATGACCACTTGGGGACGGATTTTTATTTCGTCCATAACAACGAGTGGCATGTATGATTTGAAGACATTAGTTTAGGGAAATCTTGGCACATGGAAACCGACTTGAGTCACGGAGTGTTAGACCCTAACTAGAATTGTGTGGTTTGTGCTCGGCTTAAATATGAGGCTTGAAGGTCACCCCCGGCATGTAGTCGTGAACTACGCCACGGGCTGAGGTTGACCGCTTCGAAAGAGCCAAGGTCGGGTGGAGCTTGAAACTTTCTAGGACGGGTCTCGACGGGTTTGGGGTTGGACTTGTGCGACTCGATTGTGAGCAATTGATAAGAATTGTGTGTGTAGTGTGAGGTATAACAAGTGACAAAAATTAAATTTTTTTCAAAGGAAGTAAAAAAAAAAACAAATAAGCACGTAATTTACAACGTTCGAATCACCCGTGTGACCGATAAAAATGAATAAACAAAAGTAAAAGGGGGTGTATGCAGGCCCGATGCCCACACACTGTAAAACTGCCCATTCTGCTCACTGTTCTGTTTACTATTCTGTTCTGGAAAATGAAGCGCGCGACTCAGGGCAGTTACGTGGGAAGCGCGCGCATTGCGCCATGAATGTGGGAGGCGCGCGCATCTGGGGTACCTGTCAGAATGTCAGAAGAAACCGCAGACTCAGGGGATTGCCCTGGTCCCAAATTATGTAACTTTCCCCTGCAGAAACATGTTAGCATAGAAATATGAAATTTGAAGGACAAGATGGAAGGTGGGCGATTCTGGTAATAAGGGTCGGACGCGCGCGCTTTAGGCCAAGAAGGCCGGAGGCGCGCGCTTCCTACCCTTTTTACCAGAATGCCCAGAAACAGATATAAGAACACCAAAAGCAGAAAATGCAAATTTAACCCTCTACATCCCCAGCGGAGTCATCACTGTAGATACCCCGGGAAACCACGGCTTGGCTAGAGCGGTGAATTACCTAGGATGTCTAATTGATTTTAAGAGTCTCCACCCAAGTTTTAGAGGAACGCGAGAAAACCTAAGAAAATAGCCTTTTTTATTGATTACGAAACCAAAGATCTTGAGATGAGGGGTTCGGGGGTTAGGTGACGGAGTGGGAAGTACTTAAACACCCACTCCGCCCCGCTTACGCGGGTCTTGCTACTTTTGGTGTTCTAATACTAAAAAAAAAGTCCTTCAATTATAAATGTAAGAAATGCTAACAATTACAATGGAAAGAAAGGGGAAAATTAAAAGGAAATAAAAGAGAATTGTTTTTATTTATTAATTTATGCTAAAAGATTACATATAACAATTATGCCAAACAATTACATGAAGAAATGAAATGAAATGAAAATTAAAGTGGCATTTGGAATGTTGGGATGTAACCTTGGCCAAACTTCAATAGTGAAGTGGCTTTTTGGTTGTATCCCTTTTATGGAGATTGCAGACACATTAAAGATGAAGAGTGTAATAAAAAGATTCTAAGAAGGAGAGAAAATAAAGATAAGATTAAAAGATTATAAGAGAATGAACATTGTACCTTGTACTTGAATGGGGAAGAACCAAATTGTCTATAGTGACCACTCTTTGAAAATGGATTTTATGTGTTTTAAAGTGTTTTTTATTCAAGAATTCTTCATCTTTTTGTTAAGAGAGTGAAAAGGAAAAGTCTCTTTTGTTGAGAGAGTCAAAAGAAAAGACCCCTTCCAATGATGGATTGGAGGGGTTTTTATAGGTGTTAGGTAAGGTCTTTGTGGTCACAAAGATGGCCATTCCCCAGATCAAGCCAAGCCATAATGGCTTTGGGGGTTAAAAATCAGAAAAGGAGGGAAATTTGGCAAAATCTGGGATTCTGGAGGTGGGAAGTGCGCACCTCCCGCCCTCCCTATCGGAGGCGCAAGCATCCCATAAAGGAGGGCGGAGGCGCGCTCCTCCCATCTTCAGGAAATCCACATTTCAGCCCAAAAGTTAACCCCGTTATGCAGTTAAGTCCCAAAACTAACGAAATCAGTTAGAAACTTAACGAACACCACGAAAGTCAACGAAAAACAGGTCAAACAAAGACTCAAGGTTGACTTTGTCACTTAGTCAAATCCAAGACTAATGGAGTAAGTCAGGAACTTAACGGAAAGTAACGAAAGTTAACGAAAAGTGATAAAACTTAACAGAAAAGAGGAAGACAAAGAATGTGTATGCAATCGGGACATGAGAGGTTCAAGGCGGGGTGTCTACAGAGTTATACACGTTTTACATTGTATTGACAACTTTTAAACATTGATTGATTTTTATGAGAGGAGCGTTGAAGCTAATTTTCGTTGGAGTAGTTCCAGGTCCGTTAAAGTGTTGCATTTTTTGTATTGGTATAAACATATATGAAGGACAAACTCGTTCAAAACACTATTCATTATATCCTATCTTTTCTATTTTAAGTAAGGGACTCTTACTTTTAAACGTATCAAAATAGAAAATAGAACTCTTAATCTCAAACGATTGTAGTATAACCTTCCTATGATAACCTTTTGTTAAAAAAATAAAAAACACGTAAATAAAAATATACTCCTTCCATCCCACCCGAATTAGGATTTTTGGGTTGGGCACGGGGATTAAGGAAAAAATGTTAGTGGAGTAGGTGTTGTGAGACTTGTCACGCCCCGGAAATTCTAAAAATCCATAAATATAAAATTTACATAATTAACATCTCCAAAATGCTAAATACCAAACCGGGCGCGTGAATTCTGCTATAAACCAATACCAACAAACAATACCTCAACGAGATTTTAACTCGGAGACTAGAAACAAACGCGGAAGCAAGAACAACTGTTAATAATATAAATTCCCAAAGGACCACAGTAAATACATAACCCTGGACGACCACGACCTTTCAACTATATACAAAGAGGCCCTGAAGAGTAACTACCCCAAAGGCGATCAACCTGCTCAGAAGACTCCCGATACAACGGACCTCAAACGATACCACTTGCTTTCCTGGGGGGGGGTTAAGGAAAAACAATTTGAAACAAGAAACGGGGTGAGAAAAATCTCAGTAAGCTACTAAATGCAACTAGATGTCATGCTATCATGAACAGTAATATCCAATTAATCAATCATAGCATACAATCACATAACAACAAATGAGAGGCTCCCTATCGCCAACCGTCCCATACCGGTTGGAAATAACGACCAGCTCATCATGCAACACATAAAGCTGAAATAAACACTCATAGGTGGATACGGAGCCAAGGTTCTAGAAACGGAACACCATCCTTTGAGAAGAGTCCGTTGAGCAGCATGAACGAGCTGAAGCCGGTTCCGGAACCAAGTAACAACAACAACCAGTAATGGGGGAAATAACACAAAGTCATACCCCCAAGCCAATAGATAGAATACTCACCATAAGAGCTAGCTCATCCCAACCACGATCACGGGAAGGGGCATCCCACTCAAGGCCACTGAACATGGGGAAACTGGGTTACCAGTGAAGTACATTATACTGGACTTGGCTCGTGCCATTATAATATACATCACTTCCCAAAACAAATACAACAATGCCAGCTGGACTCCATACAAGCACACAGTAATAAATACTCGCTTGAAACAACAACGGGGCAATGATTCCAAAGTAGGGAACCAAGCCAAAATCATCACAAAGGATGCAAACCATTTCTCATAAAGAGATCAACAACAACATCAACACATGAAGCTACTCAAAAAGAGTTAAACGGTTATCCACATTCATACATTGCAAACATGGTCACAAACGGACCCAACCCAACATTCTCAAACCATACTTAGTCAAATACCATAACACGCTTGTTCACAAAGGGACCAT
This sequence comes from Campanula takesimana, assembly GCA_026119855.1. Lineage (NCBI taxonomy): Eukaryota > Viridiplantae > Streptophyta > Magnoliopsida > Asterales > Campanulaceae > Campanula > Campanula takesimana. The sequence continues at coordinate 2,064,006 of JAOWBW010000136.1, read as the reverse complement.
ACCCAATAATTACCATAAGGATGCAACTATTACTCAAGAAGAGTCAACAACAACGACAACGGGAAATCTTTCATAGAAGTGTTCAACCACGATAAACAGAATTTCTCATAAGGAGCCCAACAACATTGATCATTAAAACAAATGATTCCAAGACAAGGTTTCATACCAAACACATCCTACAGATGATACCCATAAGTTACTCATTAAGAGCACAACCCAAACGGTCACTCACAAATAGTACCACGACCATTACCAAGATGACCCTAAAAGCCTACTCATATAGGGTACTTATGGTCAAGCACTCAACCATTTCCTTATACCTGGGATTCCCAATAGGAACTCCGAATAATTCCTCCATAAGGCTAATCACTCCGAAGGTAACCCAATCACTATTTCACATCTTACATCCGCTCATGGACGGACCAATTCTTAACACTCAGCCGAACCAAAAAGGTAACACATTCCCATACATGATCCCCAATGCACCAATTCAACACTTTGGTATCCCATGACAACCCTCTAGGTACTATAGGATATTACTTAAAACCTAGACCAAGTCTTTTCTTAAAATCAATTCGATTGGAACCAACATGAACACATCATAAGATTACCAAACATTCACTAATAATACTTAGTTACGTTCCACCACACATTTGTTCACAAAAGAACCATTTTCACACACTATAGTGGTCCTTGACCCACACAACATATACCCCAAACTTGATCACAACGGACCGGTCATAACATTTTGTATTATAGAACACTTACTGAAAACTCAACACAATCCAAACCAGAAACCCCACTAAATAAACCCACTCATCTCGTATTACTCGAAAAGAGCTTCGAAACGATAGTTTACAGGCCTAAAACGGAGTCCGGATGAGAAAGTTATGGCCTCCGGAAGATCGAACGAAAAACGGACAATACTGGAAAAGGAGGGATGCGCGCGCCTCCATAAAAAGTGATGCGCGCGCCTCCTAAGGTCAGAAGGCTGCGATTTCGAAGCAGAAAAGGGTGCGCGCGCCTCCCGAAACATGGTGCGCGCGCCTCCTTGCCCGGAGGGACGACATCCGACCAAAATTCTGGGTTTCTCCAAAAAAATCAACCCAAACTAAAACCAAACCAAAATCTAACATCTCCAACAAGTATAACAAGGTACTAGAACAACTTATAAGTCTAAAATGACTCATATAACATCATCTAGACAACCCAAACCAAGATTAAATCCCCACATTTGATTTATCACAAAAATCACCCAAAATAACAATGAATTCCAAATAATTTCTAAATCTTCACAAATAATCAAATAACCACTTCAAAGCTTCATATATCATCATACAAAATGGGGATGAACAATTTTAGCGTATAAATGGGGGAAAGCAACTTACCCGGATTTTATCAACGGTGACGGAACTCGAAATTTCTTTGATCCCTACGATCCTATCGACGATCTAAACATTTATCATGTTATGAGAAATAAGAAATAATGGGAGGAAGATGACTCAAATGAAGAGAGAAGGAGAGGGAGAATTATACCTTCAATAACCCAAGGAGGGAGAGAGAAATGGCTGGGTGGAATGAGTGAGGGAGGGAGGTGAGGTGAGGGAGAAGGTGAATAATGATTCAAAAACTTACACTTAGCCCCCCTCCTCCACTACTTACCCAAAAACTAATACTTCCTACTAACAACTAAGACTCAATAGTTCTATACTAGCACGAAATCAATTAAATGCTAGGCACGACCACATCACGAAACCGAAAATGAACACATAAATATTTAAATAACAAAATAATTTAAATAAATAAATAAGCAAATAAATAAATAATAATTATTTATTACTAATAAAATAGAGCCTAGTTTTCGGGTCGTGACAAGACTACTTACAATGGGCTATTGAAATGGGTGTTGAAAAAAAAATTCAACTATGTTGAATGAGTATAATGGGGTAGTTGAAAGTTGAAAAAAAAGGGGAGTGTTGAATCTTTTCATCACCCGTTGAAAACAAAAGTGGGCCGGCCAAGATGACACGTGGCGAGCCAAGATAGGGCCGAAATGGCGTGTGGCTTGCACGCGCGCAAGAGACGCGTCTGGAGCCTCAATACGCATTTTTTTTTCCTGATAACGCCACTTGGGAAGCTGTAATTGGTCCGTGGTATTTCCTTTTCTATTTCTCATCCGATTTTTCAATGCCAATTATCTTATATATTAAAAAAAAAAAAAAAAAAAATTACACCAAAATTCATTAAAAAAAAAATCTCTATAAATAGAGTCAAGTTTCATTTGATTTGGACACAAAAAAAAACCGTTTTTTTTACACCAAATTTCATAATTTTAAGTTTTTTGTCACTTTTTTTGTTTTAATAATGACTATCCCTATTGAATTGTAATTGCAAAAAAAAATAATAATTATAAATATAAAATATAAAATAAATAATTTATTTAACTATTAATTATTTTAATTTAATTTCAATCGATAATTGTTATTGACTTGTAATTAGAAAAACAAAATTATAAAAGAAAATAAGAAGGTGAAATAAAAGTGATGGGGTAGGGTGTTGAATTTTATTAAACAAAATTGTAGAATGTAAAAGTTGAATGTGTGTTGACTTATTAGGTGGAAGAGAGAGAAGATGATGTGGAGTGTTAAAAAGTGATAAAGTATGGTGTTGAATTATTTTGCCATTGTACATAGTATGAAAAGTGAAGTAGGAGAGAGAAAGTGAGGTAGAGAATAATGAGTGAAAAGTTATTGTGAGTGTTAATGTGGGTCCAATTAAATAGAACACTTCTATTTTTGGGTTGTCTTAATTCGAATGAGACACCCAAAATAAAAATTTGTTCTAATTCAAGTGGGACGGATGAAGTATGTATTACATATGTTTGGAATAGATGGAGAAATATCACTTTTGAAACCAGAACTAACCACAAGAAAAACTAATACTCATTTTGTCCTGTTTAAAGTTTTTAATTTGACTTTGCATATTTATTTAAAAAACTAATTCAAAATAAATCAACAACAATAGTGTGTTAAGGACATACATCATTGTCCAAACACTATTCATATTTCATAAAGCAAATTGTTGAAAAATAGAAAGTAATGATTTTTTTGGTAATTCTTTTAGCTTTTTGAGGATAAAAATGTTTAAAATATTGTTCATACTTTGTCATTTATATAATAAAACAAATTAAAAACCTTAAACTGAGACGGATGATAAAAATAAAAACTTAAACCGTTTTTTTTTTTTTTTTTGAAAGAACTAATATACTCCCTCCGTCCCAGTTGAAGTAGGACAAATTTTTATTTGAGAAATTTTCTTAAAAGCCCTTCATTCTAACTTTTATTTCTAAAGAAAGCATAATATTTTTCTAATTGCTCAAAAACCCAATGGATAAAAATAGCTAGGAATACCGTGACTACCCCGTATAAGGGTGCTCCCCCTTTCCAGACCATATTTTAAGGTCATATTTACATCCCGCTCTGAGATTCATGTCTCAGACTCATAGAACACTGAGAGTCATGTCTCAGACTTACAAAAACAATGAAGATCATATCATAGATTTATAAAAACACTAAAAGTAATGTCACATACCTATAAAAACACTTAGGGACATATCACAAACCTATACAAACACTTAGAACCACATCACATACCAATAAAAACACTTAAAACCATATCACAAACCTATAAAATAGGGATGTCAATTTGACCGAACCCGATCCGTACCGAAGGAAAATCGATCCGAAAATTTCGGATATGGTTTGCATTTTTAAAGATCCGACCGGGTTCGGTAATACCCTGATCCGACCCGAACCTATTAAGTTTATAAATTTTTACTAATACTCTCTCATGAAAGTGGGAAACTCATTCGAGATAGATTGCGCACAGCTCAGAGTAGACAAAAGAGTTATGCAGATCATCGTAGAAGGGATCTTGAATTCCAGGTAGGTGACTTTGTATTCTTGAAGGTCTCTCCTCGTAGAGGTATAAAGAGATTTGGGAAGAAAGAAAAGTTATCTCCTCGTTATATTGGTCCATTTGAGATTCTTGAAAGAGTTGGGAAGTTGGCTTATAGAGTGGCTTTACCTCCTTCTTTATCGGGTATTCATGATGTGTTCCATGTATCTATGCTTCGCAAGTATATGGCGAATGAATCACATGTTCTTGAGTATGAGGCTATTCCATTTCAGCCTGATTTGTCTTATGAGGAACAACCTGTTGAAATTCTTGACTGGAAAGAGCAAGTATTGCGTACAAAAAGGATTCCTATTGTGAAGGTCCTTTGGAGAAATCATGAAATAGAAGAGGCTACTTGGGAAACCGAGAAAGAGATGCGAGATAAATACCCGAGCCTATTTGAAAACTTTGGTAAGTAAAATTCGTGGGCGAATTTTCTTTAAGGTGGGGAGGATGTAACACCCATCGAATTTCTTGTTAAATATTTGACATATTTGTTAAATTCTTGAACTTGCAGATTATGTGCTAGTTTTATTTGGGTTAATTTATTAACTGCTTTAGAATATTAAGGTGGTTAAATGTCTAGTTTTGACTTTTGGGTCATTTGTGAAAATTTGACTTTAGGGGCCTTTTTGTTAAAATTGAAACTTGAGGGACCTAAGTGCAATTCTTTGAAAGTTTTAAGTATATCAACTTGTTTGGTTTGCTGGAGAAAGTGTTTCTCCCCAAATTCTCTGTACGTTCTCTCTGTTCTAAACCTAGGGTTAAAAGTTTTCCCTATTCTCGACTCCTCGAGTTTAATTATCCCTCCGTTCTTGATTCTGATCCCGGATTAATATTCGTGGCGTTGAATAGAGCGTTCCAGGCCGAACAGAAATAAGTTTGGGTCAACTTGAATTTTGACTAGGTAAGTTATTAGCTCCCCCTTACTTGTAATAACATGCATAAGTGTTATTCTCGATACTTGTGAATGTTAATTTCGTGTTTGGGATGATTTTTGGGATACTTGTAATTGTGGGACAAAGGGAGTAAAATTCTTCTGTGAAAGGGAATAATTAGAAATGAAAGTAATGGTTTTGGAACTTGTATGCACTCTTTAGTATTGTTAAATGTTAGTAAAAGTTACTCCTACGTTTTGCTTGATACAAGGTGACTTCTTGATTACTTGAAGCATGTTCCTTGTTGAGCTAGTCCACTACTTTTGGATTAGTTCTTCTCCCGTAGTTCAAGTAAATATCTACTTGTACCTTCTTGTGTGAGTCCAGCTGGTTCTCCTTGCTTGTTCGAAAATATATAGGTTCACGCTTGTCGCGAGAGCTGGGGCTTAAGTGACAATCGGGTCCCTATGTATTTCCGCCTGACCCCTTACTACCGGCCATAGTAAGGCCATAGATTCCTTAGTTGGAGCAATAAGCCTGACTTAAGTGAATGCTAAACTCCTGTCTTGAACACCTCGTGAATACTCATGAGTATTGATATTGGGAATGACACTGGTTACCGGGTCTTCTGATACATACTGAAAAATCAATTCCTGTTATTGATCGTGATTGTCAAAGTAATACAAGCTACGACAACAATGGTATTCTTGGGAGGAATAAGGAAGGAAGCAATATCCTTATTAGCTTGCTTGTTTTCCCTTATGTGCTACTTGATGAGTGGCTTAGCCTCTCATATACTTGTTACTTGATGATACTTGGTATATGATTACTTGAGTATCTATTTGAATTGCATGATAACATGTCATGTAGTTGCATCTAATAGCTTACTGAGATTTATCTCACCCCGTTCCTTGTTTAATTGTTTTCCTTAGATCAAAGGAAGGATAGTGCGCAGTGAGGCTCGACATAGCTGGGAGCTTACTTCGTAGGTCGTGATTATTTTGGGGCTTGTGTCCTTTTACATTTGGCGAGGACGATGTTCTATGGGTTTGTAACTCCTTATTTTGGGGTAGACAGTCTTGTTCAGTTCATGTTGTCACTAGACATCTTGTATAGTACTCTTGATGCCAGGTTATGTGCTAGGCATATTTCCGCTGTGTATGTATTTAAGTTTGGTTTTAATTTTCTTGTCTAGAACTCGTGTTGTGAGCTAGTATAGCTCCTTACTCTAGAGTATATATATCATGTCAGTTTGTTAAACAAATGTCATTAAGTTTCTTGTTAAGTTTCTGGTTCCTCGTTAGGCACTCCCACCGGGTTCGAGGTTCTACTAGGGGATCCCGGGACCTGGGGGCGTGTCAGGTTGGTATCAGAGCTACCCTGGTTTAGCTACCCTGGTTAGCTACCTTGGTTTGCTCTAAGTCTGGATAGGGTCTATGGCCTAGGTATGGGTGAGTCTTGGGTGTTATTAATAACGCTGAGTGTTTACCTACAGGTACAATGAGTTCTGAAGGTACAAGTGGTAGTAATCAGCTGAGATCTATAACTCCTCAAGAAGAAATGGTTGATAATGTAGACTGGGATTATCCTAATCGCCTTACAAGGTTCTTGAAGCTGAAACCTCGTAGTTTTGATGGGGAATTTGATGCCAAGAAGGCAGAAGAGTGGATTGAAAGTATTGAGAAGATCTCTACAGCCTTGAGATGTGCAGGTGGTGATAAGGTAACCTTTGCAACCTTTAAACTTGAGAAAGCCGCTGAACATTGGTGGCAAGTGTTGAGTAAAAGTTGGGAACTGGAAGGTGTACCACAGACATGGGAGAATTTTCTTAAAGCATTCAAGTCACAGTTTATTCCAACAGTGGTCCAAGATAAAAAGGAAATGGAATTTCTTAATCTGGAGCAGGGAAGTCTGACAGTGGGGCAATACTCAACCAAGTTCATAGAATTGGCGAGGTATTGTGATCACTTAGTTCCAAACGAAGCCAAGAAGGCACAGAGGTTTGTTAAAGGGTTGAGGATTGAGTATAGGAAGCAACTTCTTTCTCTACAGCTCACTAGTTATCATCAAGCAGTGGAGAAGGCTTATACTATTGAAAATGATATTGAAGAACACAAGGTGAAGTTGGGAACAACCATGACTGGTCGTGTATCAGAGAAAACTCAGGGATCTGGTTCTAAAGGTGGTAAATCTGGTCGCCAAGATCGTCGATTCCGACAGCCAACCGAAAGCAAAGGTAGTGTATCAACTGGTTCGAGGACAACAGTCCAAGGTTCCAGGAAAGTATGTGGTTTTTGTTCGAAAGAAGGTCATTCTGAAGACAAGTGTTGGTCAAATCAAGGAAAGTGTTTAGTGTGTGGTGAAGCGGGGCACTTTGCTAGAAATTGTCCTAAAAGTAGAGGAAATCAAGTTGGGGGTACAAGTCAATAGGCCTCAGGTTCCAAGAGAGATAGTGGGGGTCGACCAAAAGTTCAGGGTCGAGTGTTTGCTCTAGATCAGCAGGGTGTAGCTGAGTCTTCTGCGGTCATAGGAGGTATTATATTACTTTCTAGTACGAGAGCGCGAGTCTTGATTGATCCAGGCTCATCTCATTCTTATGTGGCATCTCATTTTGTGTCGCATTTGCATGTTCTTCCTGATTCTATGCCTTATGTGCTAGAAGTATCTTCCCCTATGGGAGATTGCATGTTTACTTCTGAGGTTTACAGGAAATGTGAGGTTCTTGTGGGTGATCATGCCCTTCTTGCTGACCTAGTCGTGTTACCTATAAGGGACTTTGACGTGATTCTTGGCATGGATTGGCTATATGTGCATCATGCATCTGTTGATTGTTATAGAAAAGTAGTAACTTTTTCTATTCCTGGTTTGCCTGATTTTACCTTTGAAGGTGATAGTCCTTTATGTGCTATACATGTTATTTCTGCTTTAAAAGCTAGAAAAATTTTATCTCGTGGTTGTGCCGGGTATCTCGCATGTGAGCTTCATCAGAGTTTATCTGTTCCCAAGATGGAGGATATTCCTGTTGTGTCTGAATTTTCAGATGTGTTCTCTTCTCAGTATAGCATGCCACCTGATCGAGAGCTTGAGTTCTGTATTTAGTTATTACCAGGTACAGCACCAATCTCTAAAGCACCTTATAGAATGGCTCCAGCTGAGTTGAGAGAGTTGAAAACACAGCTTGAGGAATTGTTTGAAAGGGGCTTCATCAGGCCTAGTGTATCACCATGGGGTGAACCAGTGTTATTTGTCAGAAAGAAAGATGGGACTCTGCGATTTTGTATTGATTACAGAGATCTTAATCAGGTAACTATCAAGAACAAATATCTGTTACCTCATATTGATGACTTGTTTGATCAGCTTCAAGGTTCAGTAGTGTACTCGAAGCTTGACTTGAGAAGTGGTTATCATCAGTTGAAAATCAGATCTGAGGATATACCAAAGACAGCTTTCTGTACTAGGTATGGGCATTATGAGTTTATTGTTATGCCATTCGGTTTGACAAATGCTCCAGCTGTATTTATGGATTTGATGAACCGTATCTTCAAGCCATATCTTGATTGTTTTGTGGTGGTATTCATTGATGACATTCTTGTGTATTCTAATTTACAAGTTCTTCGTGAGAAACAATTATTTGCAAAATTCAGCAAATGTGCTTTCTGGTTAGAAGAGGTTTCATTCTTGGGGCATGTTGTGTCTGCTACTGGTATTGCAGTAGATCCTTCCAAAGTTGAAGCAGTTGTCAACTGGAAGAGGCCAACTACAGTGACTGAAATCCGTAGTTTCTTGGGTTTGGCTAGTTATTATCGGAGGTTCATTGAGGGATTCTCCAAGATTGCTACTCCATTGACTAATATGACTCGAAAAGCTATTTCTTTTGAGTGGAATGATAAATGTGAAGCAAGTTTTCAAGAGTTAAAAAGGCGTTTGACTACAGCTCCAGTCTTGGCTTTGCCTAATGGTTCTGAGCATTTCATGGTTTATACTGATGCTTCTAAAGAAGGATTGGGTTGTGTTCTGATGAAAGATGGCAAGGTAATAGCTTATGCTTCTCGAAAATTATCTCCTTATGAAAAGAATTATCCTACTCATGATTTAGAGTTGGCTGCAATTATTTTTGCTTTACATAAATGTAGGCATTACTTGTATGGAACCAAATTTGAGGTTTTCACTGATCATAAGAGCTTGAAGTACTTGTTTTCTCAAAAAGAGCTTAATATGAGACAACGTAGATGGATGGAGAAATTGAAGGATCATGATTGTACTATCCTTTATCATCCAGGAAAAGCAAATGTTGTGGCAGATGCACTAAGCAGAAAGACTTATATTTCTTGCCTGATGATTCGTGAATGGAAGATGTTTGAAGATTTGTGTGATTGGAGTCCTTGTGAATCAAATCATGGAATTATCTTTGCTAATATAAAAGCTACTTCAGACTTACTCCAACAGATCAAAGAAGCTCAGGTAACTGATTCTGAATTGCAGAAAATCATTAGTGGAATGAATGAAGGAAAGCAACCAGATTTTTCTTTCAACAGTGATGGAATTCTTACCTTTCGAGGCAGAGTTTGTATCCCAGTTGATTTTGAGATTAAGAAGAAAGTTCTTGAAGAGGCTCACAAAGCCAAGTATACTATTCATCCTGGAAGCACTAAAATGTACCAAGACTTGAAGAAACATTTCTGGTGGAATAATATGAAAAGAGAGATTGCTGAGTATGTTTCCAAATGTTTGACTTGTCAACAAGTAAAAGTGGAACATCAACGTCCAGCAGGTTTGTTGCAACCATTAGAAATTCCAGAGTGGAAATGGGAGCATATTACTATGGATTTTGTGACTGGTTTGCCACGTACCAGACGAGGCCATGATGCTGTTTGGGTTATTGTGGACAAGTTGACTAAATCAGCTCACTTCTTGTCTGTTTCCATGGGATATTCATTATCTCAGTTGGCATCTTTGTATGTTCAGGAGATAGTCCGACTGCATGGGGTTCCTGTGAGTATTGTATCTGACAGAGATCCTCGTTTTACTTCTCGATTCTGGCAGGCTCTTCAGGGTGCCATGGGTACTAAATTGAATTTCAGTACTGCTTTTCATCCTAAATCTGATGGGCAATCTGAGAGAATTATACAGATTCTTGAGGATATGTTACGTGCTTGTGTTATTGATTTCAAAGGCAGTTGGGATACTCACCTTCCTTTTTGCTGAGTTTGCTTATAATAACAGTTTTCAGTCTAGCATTGAAATGGCTCCATATGAGGCTCTTTATGGCAGAAAATGTCGATCTCCTATATGCTGGGATGAAGTGGGAGAAGCTAGACTCTTGGGTCCTGAAATGGTTCAACAGTCAGTTGAAAGTGGGAAACTCATTCGAGATAGATTGCGCACAGCTCAGAGTAGACAAAAGAGTTATGCAGATCATCGTAGAAGGGATCTTGAATTCCAGGTAGGTGACTTTGTATTCTTGAAGGTCTCTCCTCGTAGAGGTATAAAGAGATTTAGGAAGAAATGAAAGTTATCTCCTCGTTATATTGGTCCATTTGAGATTCTTGAAAGAGTGGGAAGTTGGCTTATAGAGTGGCTTTACCTCCTTCTTTATCGGGTATTCATGATGTGTTCCATGTATCTATGCTTCGCAAGTATATGGCGGATGAATCACATGTTCTTGAGTATGAGGCTATTCCATTTCAGACTGATTTGTCTTATGAGGAACAACCTGTTGAAATTCTTGACTGGAAAGAGCAAGTATTGCGTACAAAAAGGATTCCTATTGTGAAGGTCCTTTGGAGAAATCATGAAATAGAAGAGGCTACTTGGGAAACCGAGAAAGAGATGCGAGATAAATACCCGAGCCTATTTGAAAACTTTGGTAAGTAAAATTCGTGGGCGAAATTTCTTTAAGGTGGGGAGGATGTAACACCCATCGAATTTCTTGTTAAATATTTGACATATTTGTTAAATTCTTGAACTTGCAGATTATGTGCTAGTTTTATTTGGGTTAATTTATTAACTGCTTTAGAATATTAAGGTGGTTAAATGTCTAGTTTTGACTTTTGGGTCATTTGTGAAAATTTGACTTTAGGGGCCTTTTTGTTAAAAGTGAAACTTGAGGGACCTAAGTGCAATTCTTTGAAAGTTTTAAGTATATCAACTTGTTTGGTTTGCTGGAGAAAGTGTTTCTCCCCAAATTCTCTGTACGTTCTCTCTGTTCTAAACCTAGGGTTAAAAGTTTTCCCTATTCTCGACTCCTCGAGTTTAATTATCCCTCCGTTCTAGATTCTGATCCCGGATTAATATTCGTGGCGTTGAATAGAGCGTTACAGGCCGAACAGAAATAAGTTTGGGTCAACTTGAATTTTGTCTAGGTAAGTTATTAGCTCCCCCTTACTTGTAATAACATGCATAAGTGTTATTCTCGATACTTGTGAATGTTAATTTTGTGTTTGGGATGATTTTGGGATACTTGTAATTGTGGGACAAAGGGAGTAAAATTCTTCTGTGAAAGGGAATAATTAGAAATGAAAGTAATGGTTTTGGAACTTGTATGCACTCTTTAGTATTGTTAAATGTTAGTAAAAGTTACTCCTACGTTTTGGGACGGAAAATTTCTTAACCTGGGAAAGGAATAAAAATTTCGCATTTTGGTACCTTGTGCGACCGCACAAAAATCCTTGGGCGACCGCACATCTTTCTGAAAGGTTTTTCAAAGAAATTAACATGCTTGTGTGCGACCGCACAGTCCATTGTAGGCGACCGCACATTTATCTGAAAAACAAAAATATTGTGTAAAGTTTGTATAAGTTGGAAGTAACCCTAGTTAAGGTATATAACCTTAGTATAAGATGTCCTAGCAAGTGTTGTGACACCTTAGGGGCATCAGAACTTGGTCTTAAATATGTATACTCATTGAATTAAATGAGAACTTAAGTATAAGAGTAGTAACTCTTCTTTATGTCTTGAAAGTGCTATGAATAAGCACTAATGTGTTATACTTGTTGTGAATCCAATGATTGTGCACCTTAGAGGCATTAGCATAAGGTCTTAGACTTGAACATCCTAAGAATAGGATTGGGATTTTGTAAGAGTAAATGTATAACTCTTATACTTGTTTGAATGTCCAAAGATTGGGATATAACTTGAAGTATAAGACATTAAAATCTTGTACGTGACTTGAACATCCAAAGAATTGGATTAAAACTTGAATATAAGATAATAAAATCTTGTACTTGGCTTGACTTGACACCAATACATATGTATGGTAGTGAACTAGAAAGTGCTATAAGTAAGCACTAACGTGTATGAGACATGTTCTTGTTGTGTATGTGCAAACATTGCATACATTTGCTTGATACAAGGTGACTTTTTGATTACTTGAAGCATGTTCCTTGTTGAGCTAGTCCACTACTTTTGGATTAGTTCTTCTCCCGTAGTTCAAGTAAATATCTACTTGTACCTTCTTGTGTGAGTCCAGCTGGTTCTCCTTGCTTGTTCGAAAATATATAGGTTCACGCTTGTCGCGAGAGCTGGGGCTTAAGTGACAATCGGGTCCCTATGTATTTCCGCCTGACCCCTTACTACCGGCCATAGTAAGGGCATAGCTTCCTTAGTTGGAGCAATAAGCCTGACTTAAGTGAATGCTAAACTCCTGTCTTGAACACCTCGTGAATACTCATGAGTCTTGATATTGGGAATGACACTGGCTACCGGGTCTTCTGATACATACTGAATAATCAGTCCTGTTATTGATCGTGATTGTCAAAGTAATACAAGCTACGACAACAATGGTATTCTTGGGAGGAATAAGGAAGGAAGCAATATCCTTATTAGCTTGCTTGTTTAGCCTTATGTGCTACTTGATGAGTGGCTTAGCCTCTCATATACTTGTTACTTGATGATACTTGATATATGATTACTTGAGTATCTATTTGAATTGCATGATTACATGTCATGTAGTTGCATCTAATAGGTTACTGGATTTATCTCACCCCGTTCCTTGTTTAATTGTTTTCCTTAGATCAAAGGAAGGATAGTGCGCAGTGAGGCTCGACATAGCTGGGAGCTTACTTCGCAGGTCGTGATTATTTTGGGGCTTGTGTCCTTTTACATTTGGTGAGGACGATGTTCTATGGGTTTGTAACTCCTATTTTGGGGTAGACAGTCTTGTTCAGTTCATGTTGTCACTAGACATCTTGTATAGTACTCTTGATGCCAGGTTATGTGCTAGGCATATTTCCGCTGTGTATGTATTTAAGTTTGGTTTTAATTTTCTTGTCTAGAACTCGTGTTGTGAGCTAGTATAGCTCCTTACTCTAGAGTATATATATCATGTCAGTTTGTTAAACAAATGTCATTAAGTTTCTTGTTAAGTTTCTGGTTCCTCGTTAGGCACTCCCACCGGTTCGAGGTTCTACTAGGGGATCCCGGGACCTGGGGGCGTGTCAGGTGAAATCAATTTGTGGGTGGTTGTTGATTGATTTGAATTGGGGTTTAATGGGAACTGGCAATTAGGGATTGTTCGTGGTGATGGAAGAGAGATTACCCATTTTTTTAATTTTTTACTGCCTCGGCCTCGGATCGGGGTCGGATCAGGCGGTTTCGGATCGGGTTCGGAAAAGAGGTTCTAGTGTTCAGATCGGATTCGAATCAGGCCTGATCCGATCCGAACCCGACCCGTTGCCATCCCTACCTATAAAAACACTCAGAACCACATCACATTCATATAAAAACACTGAGAGACATGTCACATACCCATAAAAATACTTAGAAACATATCACATACCTATAAGAACACTGTGAGCTATGTCCCAGACCCATAAAAACACTGAGAGCCATGTGACAAACCTACAAAAACACTGAGAGCCATGTCACATACTTATAAAAACACTGAGAGACGTGTCACATACCCATACTAACACTTAGAAACATATCACATATCTAAAGAAACACTAAGAGCCATGTCCCAAATCCATAAAAACACTGAGAGTCATGTCATAGACCTACAACAATTACTGACAACCATGTCACATACCTATAAAAACACTAAGAGACATGTCACATACCTATAAAAACACTGAGAGCCAGTCACAGACCTATAAAAACACCGAGAGTCATCTCACAAACCTGTAAAAACACTAAGTGACATATCTCATACCTATAAAAACACTTAGAGACATATCGTATACCTATATTAACACTGACAATCATGTCGCAGACCTATAAAAACACTGAGAGACATGTCGCAGACCTATAAAAACACTGAGAGACATATCTCATACCTATAAAAACACTGAGTGCCATGTCACATACCCATAAAAACACTGAGATACATGTCACAGACCTATAAAACACTGAAAGTCATGTCTCAGACCTATAAAAACACTGAGAGATATGTCACATACCTATAAAAACACTGAGAGCCATGTCACAAACCTAAAAAAACACTGAGACACGTGTCACATACCTATAAAAACCCTAAAGGACGTGTCTCAGACCTATAAAAATACTGAGAGACATGTCACATACCTATAAAAACACTGTGAGCCATGTTACAGACCTATAAAAACACTGAGATACGTGTCACAGACGTATAAAAACACTGAAGGACGTGTCCCAGACCTATAAAAATACTGAGAGACATGTCACATACCTATAAAAACACTGAGAGCCATGTCACAGACCTATAAAAACACTGAGACACGTGTCTCAGACCTATAAAAACACTGAGAGACATATCTCAAAACTATAGAAACACTGAGAGACATGTCACAGACTTATAAAAACCCTGATCCATGTCACATACTATAAAAAAAATGAGAGCCATATCACAGACCTATAAAAACACTAAATGACGTGTCGCAGACCTATAAAAATACTAAAAGGCATGTCACATACCTATAAAAACACTTGCTAGTTAATACTCATATTCTATGAATTAAAGGCTTATTAGCTCTCTCTAAGATTAAAAAAAAAAATCTTCTCTAAGTTGTGATCCATGTGTCCATCATTATAGCTTAAGATTCAATTTATGTGAACATAACTAAACAGATCTGTTCAGTAACTCATCCCAACATTAGCCTTCTCAGGTTGAAAGAAACTCGTGCTTGAGTTTTTTGCTTCACTAGATGTCCAAAAAGAAGCATTCCTAGCACTTGTTAATCCACATAAATTGACAATACATGAAAACAATGTAGATTTCTCACAATCAACTTGCAGCTTGAAATTTAATATTATTATATCTTTACACAAAAGAAACATTATTAACAGATAAGAGTAAAACATCAGAGGAGGGAAGAAACCGAGCCTGAAATAAAAAAACTTCCTAAACAACACAAAGTAATAATGTAACTTAGATGTACGCCGCAACAAACGGTTGCTTTCAAAACAGATTTGTCAATACAAGGAGGTAATATATTTATAGTTCAGTATAATAAAGTGACACATTTGAGTATAACTTTAAGTTTGATAAGATTATAATGGGGAAAACTTTAAAATTTAACACTGTACTTGGGGTTCACCTATGGATTTGTCACCATACTTTCTTTCAGTCAATTTTACCATTGTACTATGACACTCACATTCATTTTATCCATCCACTCTAATTAATGTTTAAATCAAACAATAAGGTTAAAAAGTCAACCAAAATGTTAAAAACTTAACAAAATGCATAAGGCTATAGAGAAAGGTTGAAAAAAAAAAAATCAAATGTCGTTACTAAAACGAGATTGAATTATTTATCGAGGTGGTCTGCAATTCATGAACTATATAGAAATCTGAAGCATAAAGCTTGAATCTCAATTAATCTCAGTTTAATATCAACAATGTCATTTCCAACTTAAAATGAATTTGAAATCCAAATCCCCATTGTCCTTGCTTCTCAAACCTAGATTGAATTCAGTCTAAATCTACAATTTTACAAACAAAAAATTCCCTCAGAATAAAGCCCAGATATAGAGAAAAGAGGATAATGAAAAGACATGGGCAGTGTAAGTGTATGTGTATGATTTCCTCATACACTGCCCTTCTCCAATACAATGCTCCGCGTCAAAATTGTTGCTGTCGTTTATGATTTCCTCATATACACTGCATTCGTTTTCCGACGGCTAGGAAGCGAATGTCGTCGAAGAATTGTTGTGTACCTGGAAGAACTTGCGATGGGGTGTGGTGGGCTGTTTCGCCATAGAAGGCGACAACCTATGTCAGGTTGAGAATGCCGGTGGGGCGAGGCTGGGATGCCGGCGAGGGTGCGGCTGTGGGACGCCGGCGAAGGTTGGGCTAGGGCGCTGGGGAGAGAGACGAGAGAAGAGAATGGGAATTTTTTTTAGAGAGAACGGAAAAACGCAAATAAGCAGGCAGGGTTTATGCGTTTTAGGGTTGGGTGGGAAGGGTAGTTTTGGGATTACTGTATTTCATTAAATCAAATCAGAGATCTAATATAAATAAATATTCCATCAAGTGGACCCGAGAGAAATAAACTAAAATGTCTGTCCTACTTAAGAAAATTGTTTTAATTAGAGGACTTTTGAGAAATTTTCCCTTTTTATTTTGGATGTCCCATTAGAATTAGGACAACTAAAAAATGGAAGTGTTTTATTTAATGAGACCCACATTCACACTCACAACAATTTTCCACTCATTATTCTCTAGGGAAAATATATATTTATTCCCATGTACTTAGGTCTAATATGCAAATATATCCTGATACAAGTTAATTGCTATATATGCCCATGTACTTAAGAAAAATATGTGGAGATTAGGACACCGTCATCGTTTCGTCAAAATTCTAACGGAGTCGCTGATGAGGCTACTTATTAGGATATTGAAGGGCACACGTGGGGTTTACGTTTTGCCAAATGGACTTGTTGGACACAAAACGACGTCGTTTAATTGATAATAAATAAATAAAAATTCAAAAAAAAAACAAAATAATAAGAAAAAAAATGGAAAAATCAACAATAATCAACACAACTACAAGAATCAAAACTGCATCCTTGTGAAATTTCAAAAATTGAAATTATAAGAGAAATCAAAAACTAACACATATTTCAAAAATCTCATATTAAAAATCACCTAAAATTTATCAAAACAAAATCTGAAAAATCAATTCACTTTGAACCAAATCCCAAATCTCAATAAAAATCTAGATCGAAAAAATAATAACCTGTAAATTTTGGAAATCGAAAACCCGGTTGGTATAGATTTGAAATGAAGACGAGGAAAAGAAAAGATGGGAAGGGGAAGGGTCAGAAAAATAGGCCATGGCCGTTTGTGTAAATGCTTGAATTGTTGAAGATTTGGTGTCGCCGGTGGAGAGGAAATAGTCGGACATCGAAGCTGATTAGATCTTGAAGGCGGAAGGGGGTGAGGATGAATTAAAGGGCCGGGGAAGAGGGAAATGGTTTTCGGGGAAGGAGGCGACATTGACGAGGCCATGGCAGACGAGAGAGAGGAAATGGGTTGTCGGCCTTGCATTTGGACGGGGGAGTGCGAAGGTGATGGTAAAGGGAGGATGGGTAGGATGAAGAAGGGTGGGCTTGAAGATGGGAGGGGTGGTGGCTGGGAATATATGAGGTGGGGGTGGGGTGAGGCTGGTGTGTGGAATGTACTTGCAGAGTGTGGTGTGTTAAGAGAATGAAAAATGGTTCATTAACTTAGGGTTTTTTCAAATCCTCAAAACCACGTCGTTTTGGGGAAAAAAAAAATCCCAAATGTCAATTTCTTTTCCACGTAGCTTAAATGTTTTTCCAAATCAGCAGCTTAGTCATCATTTCCGTTAATTTTTTAACGAAAAGTTGATGGTGTCCTAATCTCCACACGTTTTTCTGAAATACAGGGGAACATATAGCAATTAATTTGTATAAGGGTATATCTGCATCTTAGACCTAAGTACGGAGGTATAAATCTATATTTTGGAATGCACGGGGATAAAGAAAATATGTTTGAAAAGTAAGTATTGTGAGTGGGTAAGAGAAAGAAAATAAGTTAGTGAATAGTTGTTGTGAGTGTGCATGAGAGAGAAAATTGAGCATTTTAGGTAAGTGACAATAAGTATGAGACGCCTAAAATGGAAATAAGTAGCGATAGTTTGGGACGAATGGAGTACTCCACTAACACTTTTTCCTTAATCCGCGTGCCCAACACAAAAATCTTAATTCGGGTGACGGAGGGAGTATTGCTTTTACTTTAGTAAAATAATTTGCGCAACCCTAGTAAAAACAGACTTGACCTATTGCACAGCTAGGGATCACGGTCAAGTGTAAGAGCAAAGGTTTCTTCTCTATAGGCTAGACAATGAAGCAAAATTCTAGTTCCACATAGATAGATGTTACAGAAATGTACACCATATTGAAACAACAATTCTACTACTTTTAAAGTTACTAAAATTTAAGGGTTAATGACAATTTAGACCCTGAAGTATGACACCACCCTTTCAATCGAGCCTTGCATGTCTTTTTTCGCCAGATCGGACCCTGGGGTGATTCATTTTCGCCAGTTAGGGCCTTTTTTACGGAATTAGTTAAAAAGTCAGTTAAAAGGCATGTACCGTGCACAGACTAACTGAATTCGGTTGTTTGAAGTTGATGTTTCTTTTAAGGGGTTTGATGAAAATTTGAAACTTAATAGGGCTGAAAATAAAAATAATTAATAAAATAGTAAATAAAAGGGTTTTTAAAGTTATTTTTAAAATATTAATAAAAAGAAAATTAAATAAGAATTTTATTTTATAAGCAAAATAAATCAAATTTTACATTTAAAAAAAAAAAAACTTCATCCAATAAATATGCAACATTTATAATTATAATAAAAAAGAAAATTAAAATAAGAATTTTATTTTAAAACTTGTTATTGTATCACGATTAATAATTAACTAAATAACTATTTTTAGATTTTCATTAAGATAATTATTTTGTTCAAATTGTTGGTCAAAGTATAAATTGGTTGACCAAGAATCTTAAGTCGGGCGGGACAGAGGGAGTATATTTTTAGCAAATGCGTTATCCAAATCATTTTTTACGTTTACCAAAGAAAATTATCATTAAATACTCTGATGCTCGGACTCTTTAATTTACTCCGCCGCACCCGTGTCGGACACACGTATTTTAGTCTTGTCGAGACGAGTCTGGCGAGGTAAACAAAAGAGTCTGGGTATCTTAGATTAAATAAATATGCAACATTTTATATTTTGTAATAGGAAATTAAAATAAGTTACAATCATTTATTTTAGGGGATTTTTTTTTTTAAGAAAGAAAAAAAAATCTTAGAATAGCAGCCACCATCATCTTTAACAAACCCGGCCAAACCCCCACCCCTTTCCCCTTCCTCCGGTGACCACCCCTTTCCCACCATCCTTCCAGCTTCTACCCATCATTACTACCACCGCACCACCATCGGACATCCACACCGCACACTGACCAAACACCGCTACTGCCCATACATGAACACACACACATGAACACACACAGATTATACACACAAACCAAGAAACACATACAAACACTCCAGATCTAAAATCAAAAATCAAAATTCAAAAATCAAGAATCCGGCGAGTGATGCTTCTCCATCCTTATAATCGTCGGCGCCACCGCTATACCTTCTTCCGATGATGATGATTCCGACGAGTGATGCTTCCCCTTATTCATATCACAGTCAACCAACCCAGAAAATAAGCTTTCTTCACTGGGAATCAGATCTGGTTTGATGAACAAAAGAAACAAAACAAATTGGGAAGAGAATTAGGGCCGTCGTCGGGAATCGAGATTTATAAATGTGGAAGTGGGGAACGTCGCCGGCGAAATTGGGAAGAGAGAAGGGAGTTTGCCGCTATGGGAGGAGCGGAGTGGCCAGAGTCGACGGAAGAAAGGGGCGGAGGAGGCGAGATCTGCCGACGATGGACTAAGAGGGGGCGGAGACGAAGTTGCCACCCGGCAGCAGTCTGGATTGGCGGCGTTGGAGTTGACACGGCGTGGAGAAGAGGGGCGGCGTTGATGTGGCGGATTTTGTATACATTATTTACCTTATTCTCTCATATATTTTGGTTCATTTTGATGTACTTTAGACTAGATTTGATGTATTTGAGACATTATTTTATCATTTGAGCTTTCTTGTAATCTGGGGTAGAATAGTCGTTATTATTTAATTATTTTCCCGGATGTAATTTTTGGTGAGCTTCAACGTCTGTCTCGATGGTCAAGTAGTCAAAGTCAAGTCAAAGTTAACTGACGGAAGAGCGCAGGGGCCAAACTGAAATTTCTGGAAGTTGAGGGCCTGTTTGGACAATTCTGAAACTTGGAGGACTGAACTGACAATATTAAAACTTCAGGGACTGATTTGGAAAAAAAGTGAAATTTTCCTCCGTTTCCGTACAAGCAGCAGCGGCTTGTTTAGATTTGTTTTTTTTTTTTCTTTTTATTTTTAATTTTATTTTTTTCTTTATTAGTTGGGAATTAGGATTAGGTTTTGGGGGGATTCATTCTGGGACTTTTGTTTTTTTGGAAAACTACGTATTCTTTTTTTTCTCTCTGGAGCTTTTGTAAACCATTAATGGAGAACTAAACTCCATTGCTTTGGGTTGAGATCTTGAACCTACTTTGATTCAATTGAGGTAATTTTTCTTATTCTCTTGTGTAATCTATTCATAATTTTACTTGTATTGATCTAGATTAATAATTAGGGTTTGTGGATTTGGCCAATCCATTAGTTCTATTTGTTGATCTATGCTAGAATTCTCTGTTCTGTGCCAGAATTAGGGTTTTCACCGTAGCATCTTCACGAATTGTGTATGTGCCATAGCAATTCGGGAAGTAGGCAAAATTAAACGATTATCTAGTAACCTAGAAAGCGTTCTTGATCATAGTCTCTTAAATTGAATCAATTAATTCTGCGATCTAAACTGTGCCAGTTAGATTAATTTATTAATTAGGGTTTATAGTGAGTGTGCCACTGCTATAAACTAATCTGTAAGAAGAGACATAGATTGCAATATATCTCGTGATCAAGTGAATAGGATTAACAGAGAAAAAGAAGTACCGATGAAATTGAATTAGAGGACGGGGATAGTGATCAATCTGAAGTGCTTTTAAATCATTGTTTTTATCATCTTAGTTTATTTTTCTCGTCTTAGGAATTAATTCAATCAAATTAAACCCCCAATCAGGTCAAGTGACTGTTCGCAAATAATCAATGTTCTTCGTGGATCGACCCTGACTTACCCTAATTATATTATTAGTGGCCGAGTTTAGGTCTAATTTAGTAGGTGTGCGACTAAGCCTACCAAATTTTTTTTTCTCTTCTCTCTTACCCGACTCCCCCTCTTCTTCCTCCTCTCAAAACCGTCGGCTCCCACCAAACAACTACCTTCCACCACATACTCACTACCCCCGCGCCCCCAAATCACCTTCTATCTTCCATCTTCTTCATCCCCAACAGCACATTCAACCTCAATTCCTCCATTATCAACCCCTTTACACACTTTCTCTCTCTAAACCCTAACTACCCAAATCATCAAATTGGGTCGTTTCTTCAACTAAATCACATTCCAATCATCCATCTTACCTATAGTTAACCAATTTCAACCCACCCCACCATCAATTCCGAGTTTCAAAGGAAATTTCAAGAACCCTAATTTTTCAATTTTGGGGCTTTTTGGATTTCTTTTCCGTGGAGCAATTTTGGAAGGACAAGGAGATTGCGTGGGCATTCTTGAGCAGTCAGACGTATAATTTTCTCAATTCTTGCGCATTTGAATTGTTGGGATTGATGCATTTGTTGGTTGGAAGTTGTGGTGATTCGGTTGATATTGTTGGAAATTTTTTTATTGCGTTGTGGTTGAATTGAATCGATTATTATTATTGGTTATTGTTGTTGGTGAGTGATTGTGAGCGTTTCTATAGAGTGATCACATTTGGGAAGTGTTGTTGTGAAAAATTGGGTTATCGAGAGTAATGGGGAAGAAAGGAGACGGTAGTAGTACTAGTCGGGCTACCAAAAAGTCTAGAACATCCGGAGTTGTATCACCCCCACCCCCCTCCCGAGGATGCTATGTTTATGGGATTGACAAACTTGACTCGAGCTCAAAAGACTAAATGGAAGAAGTTAGATAAACAGGTCCGTCATCTCCAAATAACTCGGTTTTTAGATACAACGGTTTTAACAAATCTTGGGTTGGAAACGCCGGTTAAGGAGTTGATGAAAAATGCGGGGCTAGAGAAATATTTGGGTAAGAGTGCACCTGTTTATAAGAGATACACACTTGAGTTCCTATCGACGTTTGAGCGGGTGGTTAATAGACAGACTGGGCCGGAGATTAGGTTCCATCTCGATGATGAGGAGAGGGTGTTGTCGTATGATGATATCCGAAGTATTTGGGGAGTGAATGGACCGGCTGGGGAGTTTGACGAGACTGATGCGATGAATGCAACCGTTTTATTTCGGTTGACCGGTTTCCCATTCTCTCATCCACATAATGTTGCATCGAATCTCTCTCATCCGGCTTGGAAACTCTTTTATAGGGGATTATCTATGACCTTTCTAGGGAAGGGCGAGCCCGCACAATTGAGTATATCCGACATGGCCTTGATGAGATCGGGCTTTTGTACATCTCCTTGTGTGCCATGCTGGGTAGATGCTTTCGTTGCAAGGTGTAAGGGTTATCTTCTTCGGGACAGTGGCAACATCCCCGTTGGTGGAATGATTACCCTCTTGGCTCAGCATTTTATTCCGGAAGCTTCTGCGGATGCGGGGTTAATGGGTGGACCGAAATTCTTTGATTTTGCATACTTGTGTCAGTATGACTGCTTCGACCCTTTTCCTATTGATTCCAGATCCTTTATTTCCGATATGGAAATTCATTCTCGGTACCTTGTTCACGGTATGCGACGTTTCCTTCGGGTGACTTTGCACAAGAATGGAGAATGCCGGGGGTGGTTAATCTCGATGAACACCAAGTGCCGGTTGAGGAGGATGAAGATATGGATGAGCAGGAGGGAGCCAGAGCTAGACAACCCGATCATCATGCCGGGTCCGGTTCAATGGGTAATTGGGGAGAGATGAGGTCATTTCTCGATGAGCAGCATCAGAGATATGCCTATGAGGACAGGAGGACCCAGGACACATATGTTTATGAAGGCCAGAGGTTCATGAGCCGGGTAGCTTTTGAGGATAGGCGGTGGGCTGAGTATGGTGATACTTTAGAGGAGATACGGGACAGACAGATCACAATAGACAGCCGCCAGCGACAAATGGAGTCTTGGATGCAGCAGCAGCAGGGACCTCCCGCATATGTCCCTGTGGCGGATGAGCACTATGCCATTATGTTGTCCCGTACAGAGGCCCGTGAGTTGAGTCGTGCATCCAGACGGATGCCTGCTCCTTATGTGGGTTCTAGTTCGCAGTCACAGTCATTTGATCAGTGGCAGTACCCAAATTGGCAGTGGCAACCGTGGCAATGGCCCCCTCAGTGATGGTATTATTTTCCCCTCTTTTACGCTTTTACTGTCCTAGCACTTTTATTGTTGCACACACATTGAGGACACTGTGTAGTTTAAGCGTGGGGGACGGATTTGTATTATGTAGAGTACGCATTTTATTTTATTTTCTTTTCTTAAAATAAAAATAAAAAATAGAGAGGCTAAGTGAAAACCCGAAAGGGCGCTTAGGCAAAAGGTGAGATTTTGAGTGGTTTTATCATTTATTCACCGGTGAGAAGTCATAAGGGGGGTTTGGAGTCTCGGGTTAGGATTTTTATACTGGGTGTGGAGGCTCGGTTAGAGGTGATTAGGATAGAAACCCTCGTTCTTTCTTGGAGTAATAAGGGGCGTTGGTGCTTTCACGAGGTAAGTTATGTCCGGAAACACTTTCTAGACATTAACTTCTTATTTTTACGAGGGCGATAGTAGTGTGAGACTAGCGTGGGGGAAATTTAGGATATTTTAGTTCCCCGTGGCTTTTATGAGTGGGCCTTAGTCCGGATACGTTTTTCACTATTTTGGAGTTTGTATCGGGCTAAGGCCATTGATCTTTATTTGATTTTATGGAGTTATATGGGGACAGAGTTTCTTATACTCCGAGTTGTTTGTGTTGGTTGACTTTTGACTGAGGAGGCTTAGAGGAGATTAGGGGTCATTTTCTCCCATGCTACGCTGATTAGACCGGAGTTTAGAGTGGAGTTAGGATGTTGCTCAGGGACGAGTAACGGTCTAAGCGTGGGGAAATTTGATGTGGCGGATTTTGTATACATTATTTACCTTATTCTCTCATATATTTTGGTTCATTTTGATGTACTTTAGACTAGATTTGATGTATTTGAGACATTATTTTATCATTTGAGCTTTATTGTAATCCGGGGTAGAATATTCGTTATTATTTAATTATTTTCCCGGATGTAATTTTTGGTGAGCTTCAACGTCTGTCTCGATGGTCAAGTAGTCAAAGTCAAGTCAAAGTCAACTGACGGAAGAGCGCAGGGGCCAAACTGAAATTTCTGGAAGTTGAGGGGCTGTTTGGACAATTCTGAAACTTGGAGGACTGAACTGACAATATTAAAACTTCAGGGACTGATTTGCAAAAAGTGAAAATTTTCCTCCGTTTCCGTACAAGCAGCAGCGGCTTGTTTAGATTGATTTTTTGTTTCTTTTTCTTTTTTCTTTTTCTTTTTTTTTTATTAGTTGGGAATTAGGATTAGGTTTTGGGGGGATTCATTCTGGGACTTTTGTTTTTTTTGGAAAACTACGTATTCTTTTTTTTCTCTCTGGAGCTTTTGTAAACCATTAATGGAGAACTAAACTCCATTGCTTTGGGTTGAGATCTTGAACCTACTTTGATTCAATTGAGGTTATTTTTCTTATTCTCTTGTGTAATCTATTCATAATTTTGCTTGTATTGATCTAGATTAATAATTAGGGTTTGTGGATTTGGCCAATCCATTAGTTCTATTTGTTGATCTATGCTAGAATTCTCTGTTCTGCGCCAGAATTAGGGTTTTCACCGTAGCATCTTCACGAATTGTGTATGTGCTATAGCAATTCGGGAAGTAGGCAAAATTAAACGATTATCTAGTAACCTAGAAAGCGTTCTTGATCTTAGTCTCTTAAATTGAATCAATTAATTCTGCGATCTAGACTGTGCCAGTTAGATTAATTTATTAATTAGGGTTTATAGTGAGTGTGCCACTGCTATAAACTAATATGTAAGAAGAGACAGAGATTGCAATATATCTCGTGATCAAGTGAATAGGATTAACAGAGAAAAAGAAGTACCGATGAAATTGAATTAGAGGACGGGGATAGTGATCAATCTGAAGTGCTTTTAAATCATTGTTTTTATCATCTTAGTTTATTTTTCTCGTCTTAGGAATTAATTCAATCAAATTAAACCCCCAATCTGGTCAAGTGACTGTTCGCAAATCACTGTTCTTCGTGGATCGACCCTGACTTACCCTAATTACATTATTAGTGGCCGAGTTTAGGTCTAATTTAGTAGGTGTGCGACTAAGCCTACCAGGCGTCATGAGAGGTGACTGAGAAGAGAGAAAAGGTTTTTTTTTTTTTTTTTTCTGGGTAGGGAAAGAGGATGGGGAAAGGTTTATAAGTTTTGAGTTTTTGTTTAACCCTCCCTTCAGTTTTTAGATATGCTATTTAACACCTTTAATAGTTAATTTTAATTCAAACAACCCAATTCCGTTAGTCACATGCACGGCACATGCCTTTTAACTGACTTTTTAACGAATTCCGTCAAAAAGGCCCTAACTGGCGAAAATGAATCACCCCAGGGTCTGATCTGACGAAAAAAGACATGCAAGGCTCGATTGGAAGGGTGGTATCATACTTCAGGGTCTAAATTGTCATTAACCCAAAATTTAATGATTGAAAATAAGAAAATGACAAAAAAGCTAATATCAAGCATGCGGAGTAACAGTTTCACTAGTACTCACTCAATGTCTCCATGGTACTACTAGCATGTCGACATCCAATCTTACATGTCGTCCCAAATGTTACACGTAAATATGTCCTCTCTTTCAAATTAATATCCATATTTTCTTGGATGAAGAGTAATTTAAAAATACTAATTTTTATTTTAAACGGTAATAATCATATTGAGAATGTGGTAGTTATATGTAAAATTGTATCTACGTCTTTCTGTCTAAAAAAATAATAATGAATTAGACTGAATTTATATATATATAAAAAAAAAACTGTTAACATTTGATTATCCACATAATATTATGAAAATTGTTATTGATTTAAAACAAATAATAATGCTATAAATATTGTTGGGAATAGAGCCAAACTGGGTACGGAGGTTAAAGCGAAAGAGAAAGGAAGAAAAAGTGGGCATTCTGATAAGCATACTGCCGCATGGTACGGTCGCATGGTACGTGTTGTGTGACAAATTCCTAATTGAAGAGGAACTTGAGTTTTAAAGCGCAGGTAGATACATAATGTTGAGTAGTCACCTTCGTTTGCGGATCATGGAAGGCCATCAAATGAGCTAACTTAATAGCTCGACGTAGAATGGAAAAGATGTTTTACACCGCATACAACATGTACATGGGGTTCCGAGGTGTAACTAAAGATGCGAATGTGGTGAAGCAAAAAATGTAACGTTGGGGGAGATACTTACTTAAAGAATCGATATGTTGCATAGTGGGTTGATGGTTCAAGCTGGTTGGCCAAGGGAACGTGATATAACTCTTAGAATTAGGAGATGGGGTAAGAAGAACTCTTAGAATTAGGAGATGGGGGTAAGAAGAAGCGAGAGGCCCGAGTGTTAGCATGGGCTGGACTGGGCCGGCAATGGACTATGTTGGAGGTTCCACCTTAAAACCAATTGGTGATAAGGGGAGTAACTCCTCAAGTCTATATACCGGTCCATATTTCTCTCTTTAGAAGATGTGGGATAATTGTCTCTTACACGCCCCCTCACGTGTAGCCGGGCTTTGCCAAGGCTTACAACGTGGACTTGTTAATCGGGTGGCGCGGAGCAGAATCGTGGGCCGTTGGGCCTGCACGTGTCCCATGTAGAAGCAGCGGAAGTCAGGCCACCATAGATCGGTGGCTCTGATACTATCTTAGAATTAGAAGATGTGGGATAATTGTCTCTTACAATAACCAACACCAACATTAGGGCGGGATCCAGAACTGTGAATCAGTGAGTTGCTAAGGGAACATAAAAGGACCAAGAAGTGTCGAGCAAGATCGGCACTACCAAATGTTCTTTTGGCCACTGATTGAAGATATGTGTTTAGGAAGTCATTCTCTTGGGTGGGTGTTTGACGTAGGTTGTTACAAAGTTAATTTGTCTCCAAATCCAAATGAGGGATTGTTGAGATTGTATCCAAACCAAATACGAAAATTCAAATCTGTATAAAAGAGAATGGAAAAAATGGGCATTCCGATAATAAGCATATACCGCATGGTGCGGGTTTATAGCTTGCAGTAAGTTACTCATTTAGTACTAAAATATGAATGTTTATTTTTAATTATTTTTTTTTTATAAAGAATTTCTATATTTTAGTAAGCTTTTTTTTAATGAGTTTTTATCAATTCTTTTCGCATTTTATTATATAAATTTAATAAAAACGGAATTCAAAAATATTTATGTATATTATTATTAATTGTTTTTTGGAAAGTTAAAATGTATTTTAAAATGAAGGGTGGGGGATAACATAAGCTATTTTGATGCCACTGAACATAGCCGTGATCTTATTTTTTGGCCTCACTAAAGTTTTTTTCCTATAAAAAAAAAAAAAAAAAAAAAATCAACTATATTTGGGAGAAGATTAACATAATCTTATATTGTTAATAAAAAAAAATTCAACATAAGTAATCCTAAACATTATCGTTCTCCCAAATTTCGAAATAAAGAAGCTTTTTGTTTTTGCTTTATTCATGATCAATCAATTCCATAAGTTTTACTTTAACTATCCTAATTACGTTTAGGACTTTAATAAGACAAGAGTGTTTGATTGCAATTTCTTTTAATGATGTTTCTTTGAAATTATGGATTCTTTATAGCACTCATTTATCTCTTCTTTTAAGTACTTTAGGGAACAAAGGGCATTAGCATTTATAAGCTTTTGAACCTCAAAAACTTTAACCTTAACTTTTGTGATTTAAGGAAAGCTTTGGTTATTAAGAAATGCATTACTCAAATTGTGGGATTTAGGATGAATGATTATCTTGTAAAACATAGTGACTATTTGCACTTATTAACTTTAAGAAAGTTTAGTCCACCAATTATTCTTTTTCAATATGTACATGACATGAGCTTTTTTTTTGATTTTTTTTAATTAATAATTAGTGCTTTAAACTATTACATGAGTGAACTAACTGCATTTGGTGGGAATTGAACCACTGACCTTTCATAGGGAAATCTATATATATATATATATATATTAAAGTTGGTGAAGAGAGATGTGGTGATGCCACGTGGACAAATCATAGAAGAATCTTGCATTTCGTGATGCCACATCATCACTATCCTAAAAGTGTGTGACTTTTGATATTCTCATTATTAGCTAATACTATTAGCTCATAATAATAGTTATGATATGAGTTAACTATTACTATTAATAGTAATAGTTAACTATAATAGTTACTATACAAGTTAACTATTACTATAATAGTATTACTTAACTATAATAGTTAATATACAAGTTAACTATTACTATTAATAGTATTAGTTAACTATAATAGTTACTATACAAGTTAACTATTATTAATAGTATTACTTAACTATAATAGTTACTATACAAGTTAACTATTACTATTAATAGTAAGTTAACTATTACTATTAATAGTATTGGTTAACTATAATAGTTACTATACAAGTTAACTATTACTATTAATAGTATTACTTAACTATTATAGTTAATATGTATGTTAATATATTACTATTAATAGTATAAGTTAAGTATTACTATTAATAGTAATAGTTAACAATAGTAGCTACTATACAAGTTAAATATTACTATTAATAGTATTAGTAACTATAAGAGTTAATATATTAGTTAACTATTACTATTAATAGTATTAGTTAACTATAATAGTTACTATATAAGTTAATTGTTACTATTAATAGTATTAGTTAACTATAATAGTTACTTATTAGTTAGTTTTTACTATTAATAGTATTAGTTAACTATAAATAGGCTATATACATTAACTATTACTATTATTAGTATTAGTTAATTATAATAGTTATTATATAAGTTAAATTATTAATTAATCATAATAGTTACTATATCTATTAACTATTACTATTAATAGTATTAGTTTATTATAATAATTATAATAATTATTATATAAATTAATCATTGCTATTACTATCAATAATATTATTTAATTATAGTAATAGTAATTATATAGATTAATTATATTATTAATATTTTTAGTTAAAATGATAATTACTATATTAGTTAACTATAGTTAAAATATTATTTTTAAGATATAGTATTGGTTTCCCGTGCAGAGCACGGGTTACCCGCTAGTTAAATTGAATGACACTTGAAATAGTTCTCTTTGGCGTAAATGACATGATCAATTGCACGTAGTGTCATTTAATATACTCCCTTTGGTCCAAAATAACTGTCGCTTTTGGTCAATCAGATGTAACTTTGATCAATAATTTAAATAAAAAATAATGATGCTAATAAAAATCAAAAATTTGTCATTGTATTATAATTAATAATACTTTTAATAACATTTTTTAGATTTTTATTAGGATCATTATTTATTGTTTAAATTTATTGGTCAAACTTACATCTGTTTGACCAAAAGCGACAGTTATTTTGGACCGGAGGGAGTAACTTTTATTATCGTGTTTCTAAAGAGCAGTCATGTTGTATTGCACTGGTCAATCATAATTTAGGCACAAACTCCTTTTGAACAAAGATCTAATCCGCAACACAAAAAAGACCCCCTAGCCTAAATTGAAGTTGCGACAACGCTGATGTAGTCGATCACTGATTTTAGCGGCTCCTCGTCCTTTACATCCTTCTAAAAACTGTAGCGTATTAGAGTATATTATTAGGGTTGATATTGTTGCAACTAACATAGTAAACTTTATGGGAATATTAATTATTTGAATATATAAGTTAAAGTTAAACTTAATCAAGTTCATAGTTGCTGTCTAATAATAACAACCCGAGTAAAAATATTAAAGATCAAAAAAAAAAAAAAAAAGGCCAAAAACTTTGATCTCTTTCGAATCGAATGAATTTATTACTCCCTCTGTCCTGGAAAAACAGTCTCATTTTGATATTTTTTTGTCAACAAAAATAAACTTTGACCAAACATTGGTATCAATTTAATGATCACAAGCAATTTCTAAAAATTATTATTGATAAATCACTTAACGATATATCAATTACAAATTTTAGAATTTCATTAGAATGATTAGATCGTCACTAATGGTTGATCAAAGTTCATTTTTGTTGACCATAAAAAATCAAAATGAGACTATTTTTATGGGGCAGAGGGAGTATTTGTGTAATTGCAAAAAAGAATTCATTATATATTCGGTTCCTTATCTTTGTAATTATTATTATTGTGGTCCATTATCCACAAAAATCTATTCATTTTTTCCATCTTTATTTTCGCAATTAACTCTCAGGCTTTTTTATTTAATTTTCAAAAAAGGATTTTCCTAAATAACTTGTTTTGTGATCCTCACATTACCTAAAAAAACTAAGTGGAAAAAATCCTCAAAACAAATAAAAACTGAACTTGGTGGATCCGATTGATGTTAGTGTCAATATCAATCAAGTTATTACAAGTTGAAGGGAGTTTAATGAGTGAGGGCCCTTTAGGTTTTCCTTCTTGTCCATTATAATTGCCATGATATTACCTTTGCTAGTTGGGGTGTCAATATCCAAACTTTAGAGATGTGTTACTATGTACTCCTTAGTCCCACTCCAATTATAACAAGTTTTCCTTTTGGATGTCCTATTTGAATTAGGACAACCAAAAAATGGAAGTGTTTTATTTAATAGGACACATATTCACACTCACAACAATTTTTCACTAATTATTCTCTACCACACTTTCTCTCTCATACTTCACTTTTCATACTCACAACACCTATTCCACTATCATTTTTTTCTTAATCCCCTTACTCAACACAAGAAATCGTAATTCGGGTGGGACGGAGGGAGTATACATCTCATCATTATAATATTCTTTTGTTAAATATTGGATAGTAAGAGTTTTTGAGAAAATGACAAAATATGTGTAATTGGTTCAATTAAAGATCCAAGTTAACAATGAGAGATAATATGTGAAGATTCCTATATTAAGCTATTCTTCTTAATATATACTCCCTCCGTCTCACTCGAATTAGGATTTGTGGGTTGGGCACGGAGATTAAGGAAAAAATATTAGTGGGGTAGGTGTTGTGAGTATGAAAAGTGAAGTAAGAGAGAGAAAGTAGGGTAGAGAATTGTTAGAGCAATTGAACAAGACTTGATGAAAAAAGCAAGCAATCACAAGAACACCGATTTACGTGGTTCACCAACTTGGCTACGTCCACGGGGAGGGGAGAGAATATTATTATCAATCTGGAGAAACGATTACAAGATCACACTAATCTATGCAAGCACGAATTTTGGTCACAAAATTCCTGACTGTGCTAAAACCATAGATCTAGAATTATTGATCTTCTCTGAGCAATCTGTGTTTTTCAACCTTCTTTTCTTGTTAGGATGATAGCCTCTATTTATACTAGTCATAACCTAACCCTAAAGACATAAGGAGTCCTAAATTTGAGTCTCAAAGGAAAAAACCCACGTTTTCTGCTCTTTCTGCTCAAACTGGGCCAAAAGCTGCCGCATTACACGACTCGTGTAAATCTACACGACTCGTGCAGAACAAGTCCACTTTCAGACTCGTGTAGCCACTCGTGCATCAGTACACGACTCGTGTAACGGTTGTTCCTCCTTTTCTTTGTCTTCTTTTCTGCTCTGTCTTGGCATTACGAGATCCCCTGTTGGACAATCCTTTAATATGGCGTCCCACATTCAAAGGCATTATCCTAACAATCTCCACCTTGACTTTGAATCTCCATGACAACAAACCTTTTCTCCCCCCTCGCCTCTTCTGCTATCTAATAGCTGCGAACATTAAGTAAGTCCAAGCAATGTTGGAACTTGCTCCTCGTCACGGGTTTTGTGAACATATCTGCAGGGTTGTCCGCCGTCCCTACCTTCTTCACCTTTACCCGTTTCTCATCCCTTAGGAAATGACATCTGACATCAATGTGCTTGGTCCTCTCATGATGAACTTGATCCTTGGCCAAACAAATCGCACTCTAACTATCGCAATAAATAATAGCTTGATCCTGATGTATCCCAAGATCGCTGATCAATCCCTTCAACCATATTCCTTCCTTAGCGGACTCTGTCAATGCCATGTATTCTGCCTCTGTTGTAGACAACGTCACTGTAGGCTGCAAATTAGCTTTCCAACTGACAACTGACCCACCAAGCGTGAACACATATCCGATCATCGATCTTTTTGTATCAACATCCCCCGAATAGTCCGAGTCTGAGAACCCCTCTACTGCACATTCTGATCCACCTCCATAGATGAGACCGACGTCATTGGTACCTCTAAGATACCTAAATATCCGCTTCACAGCCTGCCAATGTTCCTTACCCAGATTACCCATGAACCGACTAACAACACTAACTGCCTGTGCAAGATCCGGCCTAGTGCACACCATAGCATACATCAAACTACCAACTGCACTAGCATAGGATACTCGAGCCATATACTCTTTCTCCTCCACCGATTTAAGTCCAAACGCGACTGACAACCGTGCATTCGCTGCACTCGGAGTATCTATAGCCTTAGCCGTTGACATACCAAACCTCTCTAAAAATTTCTTGATGTAACCTTTCTGGGATAAGAACAGTTTTCGTTTGGTCCTACTGCACTCGGAGTATCTATAGCCTTAGCCGTTGACATACCAAACCTCTCTAAAAATTTCTTGATGTAACCTTTCTGGGATAAGAACAGTTTTCGTTTGGTCCTATCTCTATAAATCTCCATACCCAGAATTTTCTTCGCGTTACCCAAATCCTTCATCTCAAACTCTGCGGCCAATAAGCCTTTCAGCTTCTGAATCTCTGACTTCTTGACTGCTGCTATCAACATATCATCTACATAGAGCACCAAATAGATGTACGACCCATCTACCAACTTATTATGATACACACAACAATCATAAGGGCTCCTCGTGTATCCGATCTCTGTCATATAGCTGTCAAACCTCTTGTACCACTGCCTAGGCGACTGCTTAAGTCCATACAAGGACTTCTTCAACCTACAAAGATAATCTTCCTTACCAGGAACTTGGAATCCTTCCAGCTGTGTCATGTATATCTCTTCCTCCAACTTTCCATGCAAGAAAACTGTCTTGACGTCTAGTTGCTCAAGTTCCAAATCCCTTTATGCTACTATTGCTAGCAACACTCTGATCGAAGTGTGTCTGACCACTGGTGAGAAGATCTCATTGTAGTCCACCCCTTCTCTCTGTGTGAAACCCCTTGCAACAACGCGAGCTTTATACCTAACCCCTTATGTCGGTGACATCCCTTCCTTTTTCTTGAAGATCCACTTGCAAGTCACAATCTTTCTGCCTTCTGGCCTTTTGGTTAACTCCCAAGTCTGATTCTTGTGAAGAGACTCCATCTCATCACCCATGGACGCATACCACTAAGATGACTCTGAACATGTAACTTCTTCCTTGAAAGTAGAAGGTTTCGTAAGATCGTGCTCTACTTCCTCAGCAACCTACAGTGCATAAGACACCATGTCTTCAAATCCATACCTCTCCGGAGGCTTACCGAAATTAGCTCATCTAGACCTTCCTTGTGCTAATCCATGTTCTTCAGGAATTGAACTTGAACTTTTTGGTGCTTCAGTCTCTGTCTCTGTTGGTGGCTCCTGATCAACATCTGACTGTGGGACAACTAACTCTTCAGTATCTCGTTGCTCTACTGTTTATCAACACCGCCAACACTCGAAACAATCATAGATCTCATAATAGGGTTAATAACAGAATTCTCATCAAATACGACGTTCCTACTGATAATTACCCTATTTTCTGATGGAGACCAAATACGGTATCCCTTGTCACCGTCCCCATACCCCATGAATACTCCCTTTCTAGATCTAGGTTCTAACTTCCCATCATCCACATGATAATAAGCAGTACACCCAAAAGCTCTTAAAATAGAATAATCAACACGTTTACCAGTCCATACCTCATGGGGAACTCTGAGGCCAATACCGGTGTGAGGTCTACGATTAATCAAGTAACATGCTGTACTAACCGCTTCTGCCCAGAACCGCTTAGACAACCCTGCATTGGAGAGCATGCACCTTTCCCTCGCAAGCAATGTCTGATTCATCCGCTCTGCTACACCATTCTGCTGTGGCGTACCTCTAATGGTGAGATGTATACAAATCCCCACCTCTCTGCAAAACAAATCAAACTCAGTACTGCAGAACTTCAAACCATTATATGTCCGAAGCTTCTTGATCTTCTCCCTGTCTGATTCTCCACTAACGTCTTCCAGTCCTTGAAATTCCTCAGAGCCTCATTCTTGTGCTTCATGATAATAACCCAAGTCTTCCTCGAATAATCATCAACCATAGACAAGAAGTATCTGTGCCCTCTTAGTGATTCCTGACGTGAAGGTCCCCAACAATCTGAGTAGATGTAGTCCAGAACGCCTTTTGTGCTATGTATGCCCTTGGGAAAAATATTACGCTTCATCTTCCCTAGCATACAGTGCTCACAAAATTTAAAAACCTTGATCTTATGGCCACATAGAAGATTCCTTTTAGCCAACTCTTACATCCCTCGAATGCTCATGTGCCCGAGCCTGATGTGCCACAGCTTAGACATATCTCCCTCGTTCACTTCTGATGATGCTACCATAGCTGACCCTGCAAGCGTCCTTCCTTGGAGGAAATACAAGGATCCCGCTTAAGGCCTCTCAAAACCACTTCTGAACCGTTACATACACTTACTGCTCCACCTTTACTTTTGAAACTGAACCCTTTGCTGTCTAATTGACTAAGAGAAATCAGATTCTTTGTAATAACCGGAACGTGTCGAACCTCGTTCAAAGTGACAAACCTACCATCATGAGTCCTGACCTTGATTGAACCAATACCAACAACCTTGCAGACTGCACTGTTGGTCATGCTTATGTCACCGCCATCCACCTGCCTATAATCAGTAAACCATTCTCTATTTCGACTGATATGGTAAGAAGCTCCTGAATCAAGAATCCACGCATCAGATGCGCGTCCTGATTCTGATGTAACTAGAGCATAATCCTCATCTGAATCGCTACCCTTGGCCACCATGGCCTCTGCTCTGACTGGTGCTTCGCCTCGCTTCTTTCTAGGACAATCGAACTTCCAATGCCCCTTCTCTTTGCAGAAATTACAGATATCCCCAGGCTTCGGACCCTTCTTATGTGAAAGAATTACCTTTATTGTTCTTCTTCCCATTAGAACCCTTGTTACCACTACTGATAGCAACCAAACTTGATGATTGGGCATCTGCCCCATTCCCACTCGCCTTTCAGCGTAATTCCCTTGTCTTAAGAGAAGTTTTCACTTCCTCTAGAGAGATACCATCTTTACGATTTATGCACGAATCGACATAATGTTCATAAGACATAGGTAAGGATACTAAAAGCTGCAAGGCTGCATCCTCGTCATCCACAACAACTCTTATATTACGCAGTTCAAGTAATGCAGAAGTAAATCTATCAAGATGATCATTAATGGGCATACCTTCAGTCATACGACAATCATACAGCTTCTTCTTTAGGTATAACTTGTTGGTCAATGAACGTGTCATGTACATGTCTTCCAACTTTAACCAAAGATCGCTTCCAGATTCTGTTCCTACAACATTGGTTAGGATCTCAACATCCAACTGTCTGATGATCTTGGCATGGGCCTTCTGATCTAACTTCTTCAATGCTGCTGCCTCCTTCGCTGCTATTTGCTTGTCCTTCTCTGACTCTTCTGTGGTGATCACCTTACCCTTGGGATCCTTGTGATCCCTTATTGTAATCTCCAACGGTTCCCATAAATCTTTGTCTACCAACAAAGCCTTCATCTTGATCTGCCAGAGAGAAAAACTATTCTTCCCATTGAACTTATCGATCGAATCTGCTCCTTGACCCATCTTCTTGTTCTCTGCAGCGGAATCCCTGAATCTCTAACCACGAACCAAAGCTCTGGTGCCACTTATTAGAGCAATTGAACAAGACTTGATGAGAAAAGCAAGCAATCACAAGAACACCGATTTACGTGGTTCACCAACTTGGCTACGTCCACGGGGAGGGGAGAGAATATTATTATCAATTTGGAGAAACGATTACAAGATCACACTAATCTATGCTAGCACGGATTTTGGTCACAAAATTCCTGACTGTGCTAAAAACCCTAGATCTAGAATTATTGATCTTCTCTGAGCAATCTGTGTTTTTCAACTTCTTTTCTTGTAGGATGATAGCCTCTATTTATACTAGTCATAACCAAACCCTAAAGACATAAGAAGTCCTAAATTTGAGTCCAAAGGAAAAAACCCACGTTTTCTGCTCTTTCTGCGCAAACTGGGCCAAAAGCTGCCGCATTACACGACTCGTGTAAATCTACACGACTCGTGTAGAACAAGTCCACTTTCAGACTCGTGTAGCCACTCGTGCATCAGTACACGACTCGTGTTACGGCTGTTCCTCCTTTGCTTTGTCGTCTTTTCTGCTTTGTCTGGCATTACGAGATCCCCTGTGTACAATCCTCTAACATGGCGTCCCACATTCAAAGGCATTATCCCAACAAGAATAATGAGCGGAAAGTTGTTGTGAGTGTGAATGTGGGTCCCATAAATAAAACACTTCAATTTTTGGGTTGTCCTAATTCGAATGGGACACCCAAAATG
>JAOWBW010000136.1:1991339-2027112 GCA_026119855.1 Campanula takesimana | reverse complement strand
TTCGATCAATGAAAGATCTACGTCCTCTACCAAGATGGTTAGTCTTGGATTTCTAATGGAGATCTTATATAATGAGTGAGTGTTACAAATTACAATGTTTGAGCTTATCCACTAATTCAAGATCTATTACTATGAAAGAACAAATCCAAAACAATAACCGGTGTATCTCTTAAAGAAGAATCTAAATGATTTATCTTAAAGAGGTGCGTGTGGTTCTTAGTTTCAAGGCTCTTTAGATCTTTGAGATGGAGAGCACGAGAAACTAAAATGTTAAGGCTTGAAGATCTGGGCTAAGGATGAAGGTATGAAGATGTTCTTGAGAGATCTGGAAAAACCGAAGGCAATCTTCAAATCTTCAACAAATGCTTTGAGAGAGAAATTCTTGAAATTCTAAGCAAAACTCAGCAACTTCAAAATGTTGAAGTTATGGGGTATTTATAGTGAACTTCAAAAAAACTAGCCGTTGGAAATCCTTGTGGATAAGATGAGCTGTCGCTCGTTGATTGGAGCATGCATATATTATGGCCATTTTGACACTCAACATAAATGTGACCGTTATGGACACGTGTCAACAGATTAGGCGCATATGCATCTTTTAACCACCGTTGGATCATTGGCGTAATTTGAATTCTCTTCAAGTCTTCGAGTCTTCAATAAATCACTGAGTGTTGAATAAACATGTTGAGGAGCATTGAGCCAAGAGGCGCATTGAGCCAAGAGGCGCACAGAAGCGTGCGCTTAAATCAAGGGGCGCAGAGGCGCGAAACATAGCTTATGAAGAAATCCTTATGCGCGCGCTCTAAATGGCGCATGGCGCGAATGTAGAAGGCGCGTGGCGCGTGGCGCAGGAGGCGCATAAGCGTGGCTCAAACTCACTGAGTGATTTTTCTTGAAACTTTGATCTTCTTGCCCTATTTCTAAGCCTATTCTATAACAATGGACAATTTAAAAAATGAAGTATAAATACTTCTTTACATGTGGGTCTAAAGTCCATGAAATAAAACTTAGGTGATGGATCAATCAAATCTAATAAGTTCTATTACATTAAAACTGAGATATGCGTGGGCATACCCAACAGTACCAGCTGGACTTTACACGCAAGCACCATATAGAAATACTTGCTTAAACAACAATCAGGGAAAATGATTCCAATGTAGGGAACCATGCCAAACACATCAAGAAGATGAACCATTCAACACATTACAAAGTGTTCAACAATGCTCACTTAATCCATTACTTACATTTCACAACACTTGTGTTCACAAAGGAACCAATTCTACCATTTTAGTGATCCACAACAACCATCTAACTACTTAGGACACTACCCAAAAACTAGACTAAGATTGACCTTTAAATCCCTTGGTTTGAAACTCTAAACTTTTCAGATGACTGTGCGGTTGCCCAAACAGGGCTGTGCGGCCGCCCAAAATGCTCTGTCCCAAGAATAAAACCTTTCAGATAGATGTCCGGCCGCACACCCTTTTTGGGCGGCCGCCCACATCACCCGGTAGACCAAAAACTTAACCAAAGCTCACTCCTTTCGTTTCACAACCCAAAATTACTAATACTTGTAACACTTAACCTTTGCAACTTTCACAAAGGCTAAAACTCAGCCTAAAAACAATACTAACACCAACTTCTATAGCATTCCCAACAATAACAAGCTATTTAACAAGTTCTTACTACTCCCTCTGTCCCAAAATTACAAGTATAAATAAAACATACCAAAACATTGTTTATTCACATATAAAGCATATAAAGCATACTGATGACCATTTTAACATTTAAAGGGGGATTAGTAACTTACCTATTTTTCGGAAAAGTGTCAAGAAAGTAATATTTGACCCGGTAGAAAGAATCTATTCAACACCCTGAACATTTATATATAATTAGATTTGAAAATGGAGCAGTAAATTAAAAGAAGGAAAATTAAACAAACAAAACCTTACCTTACTTCTTTCTCTTCACAACAATGGCAATTCTTAGGAAAATGATTTGGAAAGAGGTGGTGAATGTGTGTGTGTGTGTGTGAACGCATGGGAGAGGGGAGGGGTTAGGAAGATAATGATCTTTTCCAAGTTTCACAATAACCCCTCAAATTCTATTTTAAACCTTTAAACCCCTAAACTCACATTTCAATAAAGCCCCCATAATTTCCCACTAACAACTTAACTCCTCAAATAAACTTTACTACTAACATTTTAACTAACACAAATAATCAAATAAGATGTGCAATTCATATAAGATGATGCAACACATAAAATGCACACATAATTTTAAATTAAATTTCTCAAAATATAAAATAAATATTAAAATAAATAAAACGGATTTTGGGGTCGTTACATATATATATATATATATATATATATTTAAACAAAAGAAAAAAACAAATAAGCACATAATTTACAACTTTCGAATCACCCGTGTGACCAATAAAATAAACAGAAAATAAAAGCATTCATGTGCAGGCCCGGAGCCCACACACTATCAAAACTATTCTGTTCCGTGCACTGTTCTATTCTGTAAATGCGCCCAGAAGCGCGCGCATTGGGATGCCTGTGCGGAAGGCGCGCGCGTTTGAGGAAGAGGGAAAGAGGCGCCCGAATCTGGGTAAAACCTGCAAATTCATGGGCTCAAGGGACTGCCTTGACCCTAAATAATAAAACTTCCCCCTGCAATAATTGTTAGCACAGAAACATGGAATTGAAGGACGAGATGAGAGGCGGGCAATTATGGTGGTGAAGGTCGGAGGCGCGCGCCTTAGGCCAAAAAGGCTAGAGGCGCACGCTTCCCACGTTTTCCCACCAGAATGCCCAGAATGCAGAAATAAGAACACCAAAAGTTAAGAACGCAAGTTTAACCCTCTAAGTTGTCCCCAGCAGATTCACCACTGTAGATACCCAGGGAGAGCCCACTACTTGGCTAGAGAGGTGGAAGGATCCTAGGATGTCTAATTGGTTTTAGATGTTAGAGTCGCCACCTATGTTATTAAGGGAACATAAGAAAAACCTAAAGAAATAACCTATTTTATATACAAAACCAGAGATTCGGGAAGAGAAGGGTTCGGGGGTTAGGTGGCGGAGTGGGAAGTACTTAAAACCACTCTGCCCGGCTTAAGCCGGTCTTGCTACTATTGGTGTTCTAATGGTAAAAAGTCATTCAATTTATTAAATAGTGCTAACAATTACAATGTAAAGAAAAGGGGAATTGCAAAGGGAAAAAAAGGGAATTGTTTTTATGATTAATTTATGCTAAAGATTACATGTAGCAATTACATTAATATGAAAATGGAGAAATTAAAGTAGTATTTAGAATGTAGGGAGATAACCTTAACCAACTTTAATGCAGTAAAGTGATTACTTGGTTATGTCCCATTTGATGGGATTGCATACATAAAATAAAAGAAGAATAATTGCACCTTTTAGAAGGAGAAACAAGACTTGAACTTTGACTTGAAAATAATTTGTGTAGAGCTTTTGTGCTTGAATGTTGTTGGGAGAATTCTTGTAAAGAGAATTCTTGAGAGAATTTGTGTATAGTGTAATTGTGAAGAAATTCCAAGTTCTAGAACTTGTGTATAGTTTTTGTAGAGAAGAGAAGTTGGGTCATTTTCTAAAGTAAAAAAGAGGGGTCTAAATAGGTGGAGAAAGAAGGGAAAGATGGCTTTTCAACTAATAGGAGAATAAAGAAAGATAAATAATAAAAAGAAAATCAAATAATAAATAAAAGAAATATTTTGTTTTTAAGAAATGGCTAAGAATATGGGATTGGAGTTACAAAATAAAATGGGTTTAATGCTAGAATAAAATATGTTGTGAAAAGATGGTTTTTGACTCTAAAATGGCGGGAAAAGACTGCAATCCGTAACAGTCAATATGGGAGGCGCGCGGCTCGGGTCAGTTAGGTCAAACGCGCGTGCGACACATCGCTATTACGGGAGACACCCGTGGGTAGAAGGGATAGAATGATAGAAATGACTCTAAAGTAACTCTGTTATTCAGTTTAGTCCAAAACCAACGAAATCAGTTAGGAACTTAACTGAAGTAACAGAAATTAACGAAAATAATTTAAATAAAAATACTATGTATGCAATTGGGACATGAGAAGTCTAAGGCGGGGTGTCTACAGGATCCATATGTGGGCTCGAGTTGATTAACCCCATGGTTTGGTTTGTCATCGGAACTGCGGTTGGAGGCACAGTGGTGGACGGATCACGGAGGAAAGTTTTG
The DNA here is from genome assembly GCA_026119855.1 of Campanula takesimana. NCBI lineage: Eukaryota > Viridiplantae > Streptophyta > Magnoliopsida > Asterales > Campanulaceae > Campanula > Campanula takesimana. The sequence goes on along the minus strand of JAOWBW010000136.1, from coordinate 2,022,883 downwards.
AGGTGGTACGTGGGTGTAGACATACCCATGTCCCGGATTTCTTGTAGGGATATATGGTGGGATGGCATCAGGGGCTTGCACCATTGGATGCTAGAATGGGTATGGTGTTCCTTGGGATGTGATTGGCAAAGCTGAAGGTGACAAACCAATGGTGGCCGGTGCTAATGGTGCTCGGCTCATCGGAATTGGGCCGTGTGGAGTGAATCCGGGCGGATATGAGGGAAAACTATTTGGCGGGGAAAAGGGAGCTTGGGTGACAGGCACATTTTAGTGGATGGTGGCTTGGCATGTAGGACGTGAGGTCACCACATTAGGGTAAGCTGGGGAGGAGGAACTCGGTTGTAGCTTTGAGGTTGCACATTTTCAACCTCCTCTTCATCAGTAATTTCCACAAAAGCCCCATCATTTTCAAACATGACGGCTACCCCCTTTTGTCTCATGGCTTCCACTACCCTATTTTGCATTTCTTCTCGGCGCTTACGGACATTCTCTTCCCGGGCCCTGGCTGCCTCTAAAGCTTGTACCAATTCTTCTCGGGTAAGACCATTTAACGGGACTAATCCTAGGGGCTTAACAGAGATCTTGGAGGATAACAGGGATCCGTCCAAAGACTTAACGAAATGACGCTTGTTAACGAAAGAATGCAATGTGTCAAAGAGGAGAAGCAAAAATGGAGCAAATTCATGCAAGGTGCAATTAATTATCCGTTTAAGTTTACTTAAAATGCTTTTTATTCCTAAATGGTTGAAAAAGATTTTTCTTCTTTTTCGCAACTACTCTAAACCCTGGATCAGTGAAGGCCATCACTACGTCTATAAGCCCCTCATTTTTCAACTGTATTGCACACCCCTAGGGACGGACTATCCCGAGCGAGGGTCCTATAGGGCACGTGGCTTCCACCAACAAAAAAACAAAACCTAAAGTCTAGTGTGTCACAAAGCTTTAGGGCATAATGTAACGACCCGAAAAACCCGTCTCTATTTTCTTAGCAATAAAGAATTGATTATTTATTTATTATCTATTACTTATTTAAAATGTTTATTTATTTAAATAATTATGTGTGCATTTTGTGTTACATAATATTTTATGCCTAATTTTTTAATCGATCATTTGTGCTAGTATAGAATTATTGGGTCTTAGTTGTTAGTGGGAGAAATGAATTTAAATTGCTAGATAGTGGAAGAGGGGGCCTAGGTGTAACTTTTCTTTTAATTGATGATCATCCCTCCCTCCTCCCTCACCTACATTTTCATTTCCCTCTCTCTCTCCTCCATTGTTGGGTAAAGAAAAGGTAAGAATCCTCCCTCCTTCTCTCTTCATTGTTGGGTATATTAACGCTCATAATTATGATCTATGATGCTTGGGTGTTAATTGTTGGTTTATGAGAAGTTTGGAATTTATTTGTATTTTGGGTAATTTTAGGATAAATTGTTGTTGGGTTCAAATCTTGGTATAAATGGTTTGTTTTTGTTATGGAAAGCTTTTATAAGCTTAGAAGTCATTTTTAGACTTCATTATACAAGTTAGAATTTGTTGTTTTTGGTAAGTAGTTGTATGTTATTTAATAATCTTGGGGTTATTTGGGTTTTAGAGGCACGGGAGTTGATTTTTCTTGTCTTTAAATGTTAGGATGGAAGTATATATAGGTACTCCTAAGATTTAGAACGAAAGGAGTGAAAATCGGACCCCAAAACAGGGAGTTTTAATGTGTGCGGCCGAACACTTTTTAAAATTGTCCGTTTTACGCTCAATCTTCCGGACTCCGTTTTGGGCGTGTAAACTATCGTTGGAAAGATCTTTTCGAGTACTATAAAATGGTTCTATTGGCCGCATGATTCCAGATCAGAATGGTTGTCTTTTTGTTGAGGTTTGAGATCAAGGTGTAGTCTCGGTCTAAGTTCCATAGTACTATTCTATTTAACTTGTATGAGCATAGAGAAAGACTCTAGGGTTGTAAAGTGGTTCCGTTGTAAGCAATTGTGTTATGGAATTAGTCTAAGTATTGTTTGGGAATGGTTGGTCATCTTATGAGGTGTTCATGATTATGCCAATCGAATTGATTTTTGGATAAGACTTGGTCTAGGTTTTAGGTGATATCCTATAGTATCTAGAGGGTTGTTATGGAACACCAAAGTGTTGGGTTTGGTCCGTATGTGATCATGTATGAATAGGTGTACCTTTGGGTTCGTTCGAGTGTTAAGAATTGGTTCGTTGATGAACGGATGTAAGACGTGAATTGGTGATTGGATACCTACGGTGTGATTAGCTTTAAGGTGTATTTATTCAGTTTTCCTATTTGGAATTCCAAGTGTAAGAGATGGTTGAGTTCATGGTCATAGTACTCTTTATGAGTAGACGTTTAGGGTCGTTTTGGTAATAGTCATTGTACTATTTGTGAGCGACAGTTTGGTTGTGTGCCTTTATGAGTAACTGTGAGTATCATCTTTAGGATGTGTTTGGTATGGTCCCTTATCATGGAATCATCATGTTAATGATAAATGTTGTGGGCTCTCTATGAGCAACCCTGTTTATCGGTGTTGGACTCTCTATGAGGAACTTCTTGTGTTCATTGTTGTTGAACTCTTCATGAGTAATCGTTTGCATTTTTATGGTGATTATTTGGTATGGTTCCCTACTTTGGAATCATTAATTGTTTACCGAGCTAGTGTTATTTCTTAGCATTTATTTGAAAGCCCAGCTGGCATTTGTTGTGTGTCGGGCGATGGGGAAGATTATAATGGCAACGAGCCGAGTCCATTATAATGTGATCCATTATTTTGCCCTTATTTTCCTCTTCCAGATTGGCCTTGGTTGGGATGAGCTAGCTCCCTTTAGTGAGTATTCTAGCTAGACGTTTTGGGTTATGGACTTTGTGTCATTTTCCCCTGTCCTTTGTGACATGTTACATTGTTATGGTTCCGGTACCGGGGTTGTGATTTTCAGCTGTTTATGGTACTATGAAGATGGTTTGATGGGTTGATTGATTGATTGGTCGGTCTGGCCGGGGTTCTCTTCAGCTGTTATGCTGCTATTGTTGATTGGTTGATCGGTTGAAGCTGCGCAGCGATTGTTCTATCAGTTTGGTGAAACCTTGGCTCGGTATCCTTTGTAACGTGTTTATTTCAGTCTTATGTGCTGCATGATGAGTTAGTCGTTATTTCAACTGGTATGGACAGTTGGCGATAGGGAGCTTTCTCATTTGTTGTATGTGATTTACTTGTTCAGTTATACCGTTGATTTGCATGATATTATGCCATGTAGCTGCATTAGTAACTTACTGAGATTTTATCTCACCCCGTTTCTTTTTATCTTTGTTGTTTTCCTTAACCCCCCCCCCAGAAAGCATGTGGTATCGTTTTGAGGTACGTTGTAGCGGGAATCTTCTGAGCAGGTTGACCTCCTTTGGGGTAGTTGCTCTTCGGAGCCTTTATGTATTTTATTGTGGGTTCGTAGTCGTTCAGTTTTTTGTATATACGGTTGTACATTGGGTATTATATTATTATAAGTGTTCTTGCTTCCGCGTTGTATTTAGTCTCTGAGTTATAATCTCGTTGAGGTGTCGTGTGATGGTTTTGGTTTCATAGTTGAATTCACGCGCCCGGTTTGGTATTTTGCATTTTGGAGATGTATATTATGTAAATTTTTTGTTTAAGGATTTTAGTATTTTCCGGGGCGTGACAGTTGGTATCAGAGCAATGGTTTTAGATCTTGAAGGAGAATAAGAACTCTGATATTGAATAGGTTTCAATACTTGGGTGTTATGATTTTGAGTGGTTTAGAAACTATGTTTTCTTGAAAGTATGAGGTTAAGGTAGAAGTGGTTGAGTTGTGAGTCGTGATATAACGTCGAGTGTTTCTCCTCTTGTAGTATATCGAATATAGGATTAGTGTTAATAGTATTGATTCCATTGGGGTTAGTTGGTTTGGGAATCGAGAGCGCGAGTTTTTGAAAGGCTGGGGCATATCTATTTCAAGTGGACAACGTTCGTGCTATGTTCGCATGTTTGTTATCATTCATGGATTCAGGTTGAGGTGTATACTCGAATAGGGAACTACGTGATTTCTGCTGGTATATCTAGGGTGATTAAGTATGTCACCTATGCGAGATATTTATGAGTTAAGTGTGTATGGTTTAGCTTTCAAATGTGTCTCGAATTTCTTGGGTGCCATCGACAGGTGGTGAATAATTATATATTAGTGTGTTTGACTTGTTTAGGAGCATACTAAGTATATATATATAGTGTTCAGGTTCTATATTGAAAATCAGAAAATCTTATTATAAGGTTGTGCTGGGGATTTAGCTTATTCAGTTGGCAATACTAATGTTGAAGTCTTGAGTATAATTTATACTGGGTGCATATGTCGCTTGACCGATAGGAACTTGGGTTATTTGATGAGTTAAGATGGGCTATAATACTGATAGGTGAATCAGTGAACATATAGTATTGGTTGGGTTAAAAGAGTTAAGATTCAATTTGAAAATTTCTTGATAGGAGATTTTTCTTTACTTTTAGTACATCTACGTGAGTGCATCGGAATGTTTAGTAGGAGGAAATAATTAAAATTATTATGAGTGATATTAAGAAGTTGGGTTATGATACTTTTGGAATCATTTTAGTACATGACTGGAGTTGAGTTAAAGCAATATGAGTTATGAGTATATTGTGGGAGTTATAATCATTAATGATGGTAAGCGCGTTAAGTTAAAGGACTAAACATATTTTGAGAAGGTGAGAATTCCTCGAACAATATTAAAGGCATTTTTGGGTTTTAGTGAACAGTTGTCACTCGGTTCTGAATATTTTCTTGTGGCGTTCTCGTTTGGATTAAGGATTTGTAAAGGAAGTTGGGTATAGATACTTGGACATATTAAAGGACATTATGATTTTGTGCTAGGTCAGTGGAAATGTGGCTAGCTAATTGGATTATTATGTTGGTAATACTGTTGAGCTTAAGTAACATTGGGTTAATAAATGTATACGTGAAAGACTAATTTGGTCTAACCATTGATCGAGGTTCAAGATCAAAGAATTGGGACGGAACAGTTTATTTAATATTTCGGATTATTAGTGATCTTTTGTAATATCTTTTAGAGTTGTAAGTTGTGATATATTGATATTTATGAAGATGAAGATTGCGAAAATTTTGGATCGTTCCAGTTACTGCTATAATGGTAATCCTTGGAGACATAGTCACTTAGGTGAACATTTGGAGGATGGAAATTTCTTTAGCTTTTCATAGTTTAAGAAGTTGAGTAAGCTCGAGATGGTTTAATGTTTGAGTTTTTTGGAAGTAATATTAAGTATGCGATTATCTAATGGAAGTATCTTTACAGTATAATTAGGGTTATGATAAGACAGTTTGTAGTATCTCGAGAATTATGTTTAAGAGAAATTTGGATTCTTCAATTTTGGCCTTGAGTATGGATTTTAGTTAGAGTGAAGATAGTGATTGAATAAGGTTCGGTACGAGAGATTACTATAGTGAAGCATTATTTAAGTTTACTATATGATGGGTTAAAGTGGGTAATTGGAAAATTCGGGAAGAGACGGAACTAAAGTACCGTGGCTATTGGATCATTCGGGTAAGTATTCTAAAATTCGGGTTAATAACTAGAGCTATCTATGACTAGGGATGGATTGTGGTTTTATTGATATCGCCTTTCCAAGATATAGTTGTTTTTATGGACTAAGTTTAGAAATGATGTTAATAGGTTATCAATGTTGGAAAGTCATATGTTCTTCGACAAGATAAATGTGAGTTAATACAAGTAGGTTGAGAAATACAAAGATTATGATTGTATTATGTTTTATCACATAAGGAGATGATTTTTGTAGTGGAATCATATTGATCGGATAGTTGATGATGGTAAATTTTGAGTATATCATTAAGTCATTGGGTGACAATAATCGTTAGCCCTATTCCTTCTCTTGTTGTTCGGGTAGTAGTGTGATTACTTGGGATGATGTCTAGATCGTCAATGCGTACGGATGAACCGGAAAAGTAAAACTTATGGATGTTGATGATTTAAGGGTTGATGGTGAACGTAATGCTAATTAGGATCAAATCGGCTATGTCTCAGAATTGGTGAACAAGTGATAGTCTTCAGAATGTGAAATTCGGGATGAAAGAGGAAGTTAACTTTAGGATGTTTGATATGAATATGCTTGAAATATGTATGTGTTCAATATGTGTGGGTTTATTTGAGTCATGAAATCGATGTCTGAAATCTTTAATAGGTACTTGATTTGGGGTTATGAGTGCTATATGAGAATCGATATTTTGTAGCCTCGTTGTGATTGCGTGTGATGATTTTTGATAAGTGAATTCGCGGGCGAATTCTTTTTTAAGGAGGGTAGATTGTAACGACCCGAAAACCCGTCTCTATTTTCTTAGTAATAAAGAATTGATTATTTATTTATTATCTATTTAATTATTTAAATTGTATATTTATTTAAATAATTATGTGTGCATTTTGTGTTACATAATATTTTATGCCTAACTTTTTTAATCGATCATTTGTGCTAGTATAGATTATTGGGTCTTAGTTGTTAGTGGGGAGAAATGAATTTAATTGCTAGATAGTGGAAGAGGGGGCCTAGGTGTAACTTTTCTTTTAATTGATGATCATCCTCCCTCCTCCCTCACCTCACATTTTCATTTCCCTCTCTCTCTCCTCTATTGTTGGGTAAAGAAAAGGTAAGAATCCTCCCTCCTTCTCTCTTCATTTTGACCATCTTCCTCTCATTATTTCTTATTGCTCATTTTTATGAAAAATGTTTAGATCGTCGATAGGATCGTAAAGAGCTAAGAAAATTCGCATTCCGTCATCTTTTATAAATTTCAAGTAATGTACTTACCCCCTTTTTTTGTATATTAACGCTCATAATTATGATCTATGATGCTTGGGTTGTTAATTGTTGGTTATGGGAAGTTGGAATTTATTTGTATTTGGGTAATTTTAGGATAGATTGTTGTTGGGTTCAAATCTTGGTATAAAATGGTCCCTTATCATGGATCATCATGTTTTAATGATCAATGTTGTTGGGCTCTCTATGAGCAACCCTGTTTATCGTGTTGGACTCTCTATGAGGAACTTCTTGTGTTCATTGTTGTTGAACTCTTCATGAGTAATCGTTTGCATCTTTATGGTGATTATTTGGTATGGTTCCCTACTTTGGAATCATTAATTGTTTACCGAGCTACTGTTATTTCTTAGCATTTATTTGAAAGCCCAGCTGGCATTTGTTGTTGTGTCGGCGATGGGGAAGATTATAATGGCAACGAGCCGAGTCCATTATAATGTGATCCATTGTTTTGCCCTTATTTTCCTCTTCCAGATTGACCTTGGTTGGGATGAGCTAGCTCCCTTTGGTGAGTATCCTAGCTAGACGTTTTGGTTATGACTTTGTGTCATTTCCCCCTGTCCTTTGTGACATGTTACATTGTTATGGTTCCGGTACGGGGTTGTGATTTTCAGCTGTTTATGGTACTATGAAGATGGTTTGATGGGTTGATTGATTGATTGGTCGGTTCTGACCGGGGTTCTCTTCAGCTGTTATGCTACTATTGTTGATTGGTTAATCGGTTGAAGCTGCGCAGCGATTGTTCTATCAGTTTGGTGAAACCTTGGCTCGGTATCCTTTGTAACGTGTTTATTTCAGTCTTATGTGCTGCATGATAAGTTAGTCGTTATTTCCAACTGGTATGGGACAGTTGGCGATAGGGAGCTTTCTCATTTGTTGTTATGTGATTTACTTGTTAAGTTATACCGTTGATTTGCATGATATTATGCCATGTAGCTGCATTAGTAACTTACTGAGATTTTATCTCACCCCGTTTCTTTTTATCTTTGTTGTTTTCCTTAATCCCCCCCCCCAGGAAAGCAAGTGGTATCGTTTTGAGGTCCGTTGTAGGGGGAATCTTCTGAGCAGGTTGACCTCCTTTGGGGTAGTTGCTCTTCGGAGCCTTTATGTATTTTATTGTAGGTTCGTAGTCGTTCAGTGTTTTGTATATACGGTTGTACTTTGGGTATTATATTATTATAAGTGTTCTTGCTTCCGTGTTGTATTTAGTCTCCGAGTTATAATCTTGTTGAGGTGTCGTGTGATTGGTTTAGTTTCATAGTTGAATTCACGCGCCCGGTTTGGTATTTTGCATTTTGGAGATGTATATTATGTAAATTTTTTGTTTAAGGATTTTAGTATTTTCCGGGGCGTGACACATAAGCCTTTCATATTATGATTAAGCCTTGTTCAAGGTCAAGATTAACTTATTGCCTTAACGAGACTTTGGCATGACCTCATTTTAATGAGGGATCTTGGACCTTACCTTGGGCTTAAGGATAATTAGGATGGGTTAGATATCAAAACTTAATGACACGGTGCCATCTCATTTTCAATAAATGACTTAAGTTAACTATGGTAAAATTAATGTAAAAAGTCAAAGACCGGGTCAACGATGGCCTTGGTCACGCTTGCTTTTGCAAGGAGTCATGAACTTGGGCATTAATTTTGAGGATAATTAACTTCGGGCACATATTGAAGATAAGGTGACATGGGCCAAACCAAAAACCAACCAAGGTCATGGTATTTATGTGTCATGGATATGTGTGGTTGACTCGGCTCGGATGGGGAGGTGGAATGGACCCGTGCGCGCGAGAAGGGCACAAGAGCACCAATCAAGCTGCATCGTGGTATCCATCCCGGGTTTTGAGGGTTATTGAGACGTGCACAAGGTCAAGTGCACGTAGTGTGAGGCCTTCTATGTTCCCTTTTGAGTTAAAATAGGAATTTTCAATGCATTTTAATGTCATAAACAAGAATAAGCAAGATATGAACAACTAATTTGTACAAGTAATAAGCAATAATATGAACAAATTAAAGTCTTGAAAATCAAATTTTGTACATGAAAAAGTTGTGCACAACCAATGGTTTGAAAACCAAAATTTTACAAGAAGGACAAGGTTCTTTGAAAATCAACTTATACAAAAAGGTTGTGCACAAACAAAGGGTTTTGAAAACCAAACTTTCATAAAAAGAGTCATGCACAACAAGGTTTAGGATCCCAAATTTTATGTCAAAAATTTGTGCATGACCAAGGCTTTGAAAAACATGTTTTGGTTAAGAAAACAAAGGCATATGTGCGTAAGTAGAGGCTGTAAATTTGGAACTTGGACAAGCAGAAGCAAGGGGACCATCAGAATGTTTCTGCCCTGCAAGAAGTTGTTGAATTTGAAACATTATGTGGGCCCTAGAGAACCATCCGTATGGCTGGTCAAGGAGGTCCATTATTTTTTGCAATTTTCCAGTTTCTGATCCATCTAGCCTTAGTTTATTGTGTTTCCAAAACAGTTTCATTTCCAAAAATCAAAACAGAAACATAAAACACACACAAGAATGCCCCCGAATCTTCTAAAACAAAGTTTGAAAACACGCAATTCCCCAGCGGAGTCGCCACTATAAGATACCTGCGGGAAAACAGAAAAGTACCCCTCGAGAATCAAACACGGAACTTTATGTTCAAAGAAAAACGAAGTCGCCACGTTAAATTAATTTTAAACCCAATTTAACGAAAATGGTTAGAGAAAATGAGTTTGGAGGTCAGGTTACGTCTTGGGAAGAACGTTTGACGTTTCACCCAATACACCTCGGAAAACCGAGTCTCCCTAAGTTTGTTGACTAAAATGTGCAAGTGTGTGTGTGTGTGTGTTTTAAAATGGGAAAAACTGACTTTTAACAGAAAACAGTTAGGAAGTTAACAGAAAGGGTTTATTTGCAAAAATTTTGATAGAATGGGGTTTAAACAGAAAAAACTTCCCTTCGGCTAAAACATCCGTACGGATGGTCATAGATGTCCTAGGAATTTATAGATTTATGAGAAACAGTCCAGTTTCAGGCAGAAACAGAGAATTCTGATGAAGCTGGACAGAGTGTGACTTTTCCAGTTTATTTGCATTGAACACAAACATGCATAACAACATCCCTATGCTTTTGATCATTGGATTAGACACCAAAACAAGTGATTTGGGTATGATCAAGGCAATTATTGGGGAAAGAAAGACAAAAGTTGATGAACATAGCTTTGAACCAAGACAACCATTTGGATGGTTAAAGATGGGGACTTTAACATCCAAAAGGATGATTCATCCAAAATAAACCTTTGGGACGACCAAAATCAACCTTTGAATGGATAAAGATTGAGTCTTTATCATCCAAAGGTGGCATTATTAAGGTTAAATCAAAGATGTGTTAATTGCAATTCAGACCCTGAAGTACCATACCACCCTTCCAAGCCAACCCTGATATGTTTTGTTTGTCAAATCAGGTCTTGATGATTTAAAAACTCGCCAAATAAGGCCTTTTTGACGGATTTCATTAGAAAAGACAGTTATGTAGCATGTGCTTGGCACGTGACAGACGGATTGGGTAACTTTGAATTGATATTAGCTATTAAGGGATTAAGTGAAAATTTTGAAACTTAATAAGGGCTTTAGTGAAATTCTTAAAACTTAAGTAATTAAAACAAAATATTAAAAGGTCAAAATGTAATTTATGTTCCAAATAATAAATTTATTCCTATCAAGAAATGGATGTTTTCTGAAATAAAAAATACAAAATAAAGAAAAATTAAATAATCAAATTTTAAAACAACATAAAGTAATTATCACTATTTACGAAAAAGTAAACAATATTGATAAAGAGATAAACTTATTCCCATCAATTTCATTTTTATGCCAAAAAAAAAAAGAAAAAAACGGAAAAAAAGAAAAATAAAGTAAAAGCTTACCCAGTTCATCTTCTTCATATCCTACTTCTCCATAACCACTTCATCTTCTTCCTATCCTACCCTTTTCCTAAACTACCCCAACCCGACATCACCCCCCAACCCCAACACAGAAAATAAATCTCCGGCTAAGCCACAGATCTAACTCCATCACCCGCAGATCTAACTCCCTCTTATCATTCCACCAAGACAACTTCCGCCATTGCTGCTTTGACACTGCCGGCAAGGTTGCGCACTGCCCTCACTACCATGCCGTCCCTCCTCTGCTCTGCACTCTCTTTCTCTCTCTCTCTCTTCCCCATCCTAGATTTTCATCATCTTCTCAAACTCGTCAATCCTCGATCTCAAGATCTAAAAATTTTTATCAGTTCTTCTTCTCAAAATTTCGACAGGGTTGCTTGCATTTTGGTGTTACTAATTTCAAGTTTCCAAAGAACTTGAAGTTTGGGTTGGAGAAATCTTTACAACCCAGAAATTTTTGGACGAATTTGGGGAGGAGAAATCATTGAGTGTGATAATTTTTTTGGTGTTCTTCACTTTGTTTTAGGTGGGTCTGATTCTGGTTCAGGTTCAATCCTTTTTTTGTTTGAATTTTGTACAGATGTTGTACAAATTTGACGAATTTGGGCAATTTTTTTGGTGCACGGTGGTAAGTTTGATGGTGGTGTGTTTATGACGGATGGTGGTGGTTGTGTTTCTGATTTCCGGTGGTGGTAGATGGTGGTGGGCGCTGGTGGTGATGAGGTGGGTTGGTGGATGGTGGTATGTTTGTTGGTGGCTGGTGTGGGTGGTGTAGAGAGAGGCAGGAGGGTTGAGTTTTTGAGATGGGGGTAGGTGTGACTGGAAAGAAGGGAGACAAAGATGGGGGATAATTTTTTTTGTTGGAACATCCCCTCATTTTAAAAATAACTCATTTAACCGCTTAATAGCTAATAACAATTACAAATTCATACATTTTGTCAATCACGTGCCAAGCACATGCTACATAACTGACTTTTCTAATGAAATCCATCAAAGAGGCCTTAGTTGGCGAGTTTTTAAATCATCAAGACCTGATTTGACAAACAAAACATATCAGGGTTCGCTTGGAAGGGTGGTATGTTACTTCAGGGTCTAAATTGCAATTAACCCATCAAATATTTGATGGTAAAGATTGAGACTTTACCACCCAAACATGATCATAATGGCAATGAATGAACAAACATAATATAAATGTACAAGGGTTCACTCCATATGTGCAATGGATCACCAAGCCAAAAGTAAAGACATAAATGTAAATGACATAAATGTAAATGACATAAAGTAAATTGTATAAAGTAAATGGCATAAACATAACAAGCCATGATCATCCTTTGGTTTGTAACCCTTAATCACACATAAAGCATGAGGACACCATAGAATCATCTCATGACTTGGTTCCAATTGATAATATTACATGAATGTAAAGATTTGGAATGAAATAATTAATAATGTAAGTAGATAATGGTATAAACAAGATAAATATAAGAGATGAAGAGGAGATGAGGAGAAGGAGGCCTCACCAATTTTGGGTTTCTAGCATATCTTCCTCTCTTTCACTCAAGTTTTTGTGTTTCTATTATGATTCCATCAGAGTTTCAGTGTGTAAAACTATTTTTCTCCCCCCTAAAATGATCAGCAATGGCTCAATTTATAGGGACTGATGGCACCCAAACCATCCGTACGGCTAGGGCTCTCTCGTGGCCAAACCATCCGTACGGCTCTCTCTGGCGAGTTTCTGGATTTTTCCAATTTTTATTCCAGAACAGTCCTAAAGTTTTTGATTTATCCTAGTGAGGTCCTAGTCTATCCAGTTTATCCTTGAACAGTACCAAGAGTTCCTCTATGTTGGTTTCAATTCAGATTGGGGTACTTACAACCGTCCCCCGCCATCATCATCAATATACTCCACCAAACCCATCACCCACCATTTAAAATCAAAGTAAAAAGAAGTAATCCAAAATCAAATCAGAACAAATCATCCAAAATCACATCAAACACCCAAAATAATGAACTTCATTACTTGGCCAAATCAAGAAATTCAACAACCCAAATGAAATTCGAAGCTTGGCCATAAAAATCATACAAACCCAGAGAAGAAGAAGAAATCAAACTTCATTACATCGTGGGACTTGGCCAGAGAAATATCTGGCACCGCGCCATCCTTAAATGACAAGAGGGAGAGAGAGAGAGAGAGATAAAGCATAGGTTTTGAGAATTGAAGGTTGGAGGTTGTGAGGGTTGAGGTGAGATGAAGGCGTGAGTGTTGGTAGTGGTGCCCTAGGCACGTTTAATAAACGTTGTAATTGTTATCATTTATTTCATATCAATAAAGAGATGTTTTGATTATTATTGTTGTTCATGTTTACTTATAATAATCTCCGTCCCTAGCACTTGTTAAGCACTAGTATAAAGGCTAAATGATCATGGGATGATCATGTTAGATTTATGGGTACTTGTTTGGAACAAGGTACTGGACATGACCCGCTCTATGAGATTTATGTCATGGTCTATGTCATACATATATCTCATATTAGTTATGTCATTTGAATCCTTAGACATGAAGTTATTATAGTCTTCCACTTGATGAACATTTTGTTTGACATATTCAAACGCTACTTTTAACCGAGTAGTTATAAAGGGTATGATTGGCATAATCGAATTCACGTAGGGAAGAATAATAAGCTAAATGGATTTGTCCCTCTTCGGAGAGATGTCAAGCTTGGGCCTCTCGTAGGAATGATGTTGATGAAATGTTCGGCCGGACTCAAATGAATTGATTGGATCAATATCATTTGGATTATCAACATATTCGGAATCGAGAAAGTATTGAACAAAACAAGTTGGCCGTTTGACCATGACTTGTGTTCAATGACATCGTGGACAAAGGGATTATGACATATTCTAAAAGAATGCGAACTTGTATCTAGTTATACTATTTGGGTAGGTATGACGGTTTGCTAGAACCTAATCATATCTTATGGTTTCATGTTTGAACCCATTGCCAACTTAGTATAATCCTAGAGGGTCACACACAATAGAACGAATCTTTAAAAGGACTACATTGGAATTTTGGAAATTCTGGACATTCTGGGGAAGTGGGCGACCGCACAGTATGGACTGGGCGGCCGCACACTTAGCTCAGTTTTTGTACCAGTTTTGTTTCAGATAGTTGTGCGACCGCACAGAGGCTTTTGGGCGGCCGCACAGTACTGTCGGGTGGCAGATTCCTAATTTGATTAGGAAACGAATTTTGGACGGATTTTGACACAAGTTTCCTATTTGGAATAGGTCATACTTGTGTATAAAAGACCAAATTCGGCCAGCACTCTAAGCTAATGATTTTGTGAGTCTCAAAGAGTTTGAGAGAGGGTTTATTTTTTTCTAAGACATTCTTGGTTGAAGAACAAAATAATACACAAAATAAATTCCATATAGTTCTTTTGATTGTGAAAAAGTGTTTCATAATTTGGTCTAGCAACCAAGATCAAAGAAGCTCCTTTGATATTCGTTCGAAGTGTGGATACCGCTAGAGGGTGAAAATCATCATCTTTAAAGTTCGTGTTCAAGCTTTGTGATCGTGATCAAATCTTCAAACCTCCACCAAAGACCAAGAGAATTTGATAGCCATCAAGGGTTAGTTTATTCCTTTATTCTCATGTTGTATTTGATTTAATCATATGAACGGATCTATGGCTTTGGGTTTCAAAATTTTAAATGCTAAATTCCGCTGCGCATGTTACTACGAAACCCAACAGTGGTATCAGAGCCCCGTTCATGTTGATTATTTCAATACCTAGATCATGTTATGTGTATATAAATGGTTTATGTGCCTTGCATGATGTGAATATTGGAATATATGACGTTTATGTGTTATGTGATTTTATGTGGTTTATTGTTTTGCAACTTTAATCGCACGATTCAACCGCAATAAATAAATTATGATGGATTCAAAATTGTTGATTATTAATTTTTGATTGGATCAAAGTTTTAATAATCGGGGAAAAACGATTTTGAGACAAAATTTTTGAACTTGAAAATTCTGCACATTCTGATGGCACTGGATGACCGCACAAGACGCCTTGGGCGGCCGCACAGTTTTGGGCGACCGCACAATGGTTTTTGGGCGGCCGCACAAGGGGATCAGAAGGTCTGATTTTGGTTGAAAACCAGAATCTGGAATTTTTCAAAAGATTCAACAGAACCAGTAACAGAACCAGTCCAGACTTGCTGATCTGGAATGGGTTTTTGGTAGTTGGTTTGTGTATGGATTTTGGGGTTTGATTTTCTTATTTGTTTTAGTCTTGTGATTCCTAGATTGGTTCAAGTTTTGGATGGCTAATCTGCGTTCATCGAGATTGTGTTTCCCAAAATTGATCGCAATCAAAGTTTCAAAGATAAAACGAAGTTAGAATTATGAAGAGTTCATAATTGCTAAAATTGAGAAACAAAGTTCTTGATTCAATGATTGGAGATCCATGTTGAATTGTGAATGCAATTGGCCTACGTTCATCGAGACCATCTATTGCTTAGTTTCGGCCACATGGACTACTTTCTTGGTTTCTTGAATTAGTGCGGGATTGTGGTTGCCTAATGGCTTAGTTCGACCGCACTTCTTGTTGTCTTGATTTGGAAATAATAACCGAAGTTGAAATAGTATCATCCTCATAATTATAGAGAAACTAATGACACATAAATACCATGCTTAAATTAATGGAGATTAATTTAGTGGCTAAACTTGATGTGTAACATGTTTATATTATGTGCTCATAAATGTGTTATATGCTATATATGATGAACCTTCAAAGAAAGTTTTAAGTCCTTTTGCCATGCCATGATTAAAACACTTGTTTATACATGAGTAATTTTATGTGGGCTCGCCAAAGCGAGGTGCATTGGCTTTATTCATGTTTGAGCAAGATGAGTGAATAAGAGCTTCCTATGCGTTTAAAATGGTTGGACTTAATTAAGCGTCAAAACAGTTTTGGGCTTAAGGCAAAGATGAGATTTAACATGCTTTCTGAAATTGGACTTCTTAAAGAATCTCATGAAAAGAACTGAGAGTCATATGAGATATGATTGACAAGAGTTGTCTACCTAATTGATTTAATTTTGAGCGGTGCGCCAAAGCGTACTCAAAATTAGATTAAAGCGGGATCTCAATCCATTTAAATTATACTATACATTGGATGTATAAAGAAGGTTGTATAATTTGGTGGGAGTATTTTGTTTTAAAATACATTATTTATCTCTTTAATGAAAACCGGTAATTATTAAATTTTGGAAATTTTTGCATATTTGTAGATAATGACTAATAACACTCAATCAATGTCGTTGCGATCGATCCTTGAGAAGGATAAGCTCGAAGAGAATGGTACCAACTTTATGGATTGGATCCGTAGCATAAGAATCGTTCTTAGGCAAGAAGATAAGTTGTACATTCTCGATGGGCCTCTCCCTGCTGAACCACCGCCTACTGCCCCTAGGGCAGAAAGAGACAATTACAAGAAACATCGTAATGATTCTAGAGATGTAAGTTGTCTCATGCTTGCTGCTATGTGTTCAAAACTCCAACAAAGTTTGGAACATTTGGAAGCCTATGAAATAGGCGTGGAGTTGAGAACCATGTTTCAAGAGCAAGCTAGGCAAGAGAGGTACAAGACCATTGTTGCATTCACTACTAGTAAAATGAATGAAGGGCAACAAGTGAGTCCTCACTTTCTTAAAATGAAAGGTTATGTAGAGCACCTTGAGAAACTTGGCTATCCAATCCCATTGGAGCTAGCCACGGATCTCATTCTTAATTCATTGCCTAAAAGTTATAATCAGTTTGTAATGAATTATAACATGCATGGAATGGATAAGAATCTCTCTGAGTTGTATGGGATGCTCAAAACTACAGAGATGAAAATTGTGGAGAAAGGTTCTCCCGTGGTCTTGGTTCATGATGGGAAGAAGGCTAGTGCCAGAGGAAAGGGTAAGAAAGTTGTCAAACCCAAAATAAGAAAGGCAAAGGTTGCCAAGGCTTCTGAGGCAAAACCTGATTCACAAAAGGATGCAATCTGTTTCCATTGTCAAGAAATTGGTCATTGGAAACGTAATTGCAAGGCTTTCTTGGAAGAGCAAAAGAAGAAGAAGAGCAGCAAGGCTGCGTCGACTTCAGGTATCTATATGATAGATATTCTCCTTTCTACCACTGATTCTTGGGTATTGGATACCGGATGTGGTTCTCACATTTGTCTAAATGTGCAGGGATTAAAGAATAGGAGACTGCTTAAAGAAGGTGAAGTAGATCTACGCGTGGGGAATGGAGCAAGAGTTGCTACATTAGCCGTAGGGACTTATGAAGTCACTTTACCTTCCGGATTAATTCTTGTTTTGAACAATTGTTATTATGTTCCGGATTTAAGCAGAAATATTATTTCAATTTCTTGTTTGGATAATGAAGGTTTTAAGTTTCTTATTGAGAATAAGAAATTTTCTATTTATTTAAATGATGTGCTTTATGGTATTGCTAATTCATTTAATGGCCTTTATATCTTGGATGTCAAGAATGAAAATAATGTCTATCATGTAAATAAGAAATCTAAACCTAATGATGTAAATCATACCTATTTATGGCATTGCCGTCTTGGTCATATTAATGAGAAGCGTATCTCAAAACTCCATGGGGACGGACTTTTAGGTTCATGTGACCTCGAGTCATATGATACTTGTGAGTCGTGTCTTCTTGGAAAAATGACTAAGACACCTTTTACCAAGTTGGGTGAAAGGGCAAGCGACTTATTGGGGTTGATACATTCCGATGTTTGCGGACCATTAAGTAGCAATGCTAGGGGAGGATTTCAATACTTCATAACCTTCACTGATGATTATAGTAGATTTGGGTATGTTTACCTAATGAAACATAAAAGTGAAGCATTCGAGATATTTAGAATATTTCAAAATGAAGTAGAAAAACAACTTGGCAAAAGTATAAAGGCACTTCGATCAGATCGAGGTGGAGAATACTTGAGTCAAGAATTTGATGATCATCTAAAGAATTGTGGAATAGTTTCACAATTGACTCCACCCGGAACACCACAATGGAATGGTGTGTCCGAGAGGAGGAATCGGACTTTGTTAGACATGGTTCGATTAATGATGAGTCAAGTTGATCTTCCAATATCCTTTTGGGGTTACGCTCTAGAAACCGCTGCTTTCACACTAAATCGTGTTCCAACTAAATCGGTTCAAAAGACTCCATATGAGATGTGGAGCGGAAAGAAGCCTTGTCTATCTTTCATGAAGATTTGGGGTTGTGAAGTTTTTGTCAAAAGACTTATCTCAGACAAACTTGCACACAAATCTGATAAATGTATTTTCGTGGGATATCCTAAGGAAACTAAAGGATATTACTTTTACAACCGATAGGACAACAAAGTGTTTGTTGCCCGAACTGGTGTCTTTCTAGAGAATTCCAAATGTGATTCAGATCACCGACTAATTTGCCACCCAACAGCGAGAATGTGCATGCCCCCTATAGTACCTAAAAAGTCCTCAGCAGGACTTTAGTTTGCATTTGATTTGCCTTCTATTTCAAGTTAAAATCTTCTGCTGTTTCTAGGGACATATAATTGTTAAATTTCTTTTTCTCATCTCTCTCTCTCCCCATCTTGTGTTTTTTTTTTACTTTTTAATGAAATTGTATACTGCGCACGCGCACACACACGGGGTACTTGCATTTGATGCAACTCTTCTACTGTATCTGAATAAATTCTATATTATGCAGAATTATCAACAATCTTAATGAAGAAGAGGTCCCGTGTAGAAAACATCAGCAGTGAAGTAGCGAGTGGGAGGGGAATGAAGAGAAGAAAGGTGGCTGGAAGCAGTTTTTCATTATCATCTCCGCCATATGAAGAAAATCCGCAAGAACCAGTTCTTCATTGACCCAGAGGGATTTACCCTAGTTCCATTTTCGCTTTTCTCTCTTGAACATAATTATATTGATCACTCTAAAGTTACCCATGTTAGTAAATTCAATTTATATGGGATGCCCAGAGTGATGCTTGACATGACTATCATTACCCGATGATTCAATCCATCCATCCAACACTCTTCTTGAACTATTTCCGTAATGTATTTATATTGTTTTTAAGGCCTTGACATGTAATTGTAGACACCCCATAGACACCTGCGCACCAATCATATTGTGCCAGGTCATCAACCTTGATTAGAGCCCCCAACGGCTATAAAGGACATCTGCGCACCAATCATATAGTGCCAGCTCATCGTCCTTGCTCAGAGCTCCAACGGCTAGTTTTAAGCTCTCTACTATAAATAGTCTGCTCATCTTCATTTCCAAGTGGCTAGAGTTTGTGCTTTCATAAGTATCCTTGAAGTTAAGAAGATTGCTGCTTATATTCCCAGATTCAAGATCAACCTTCAAACCTTCATACCTTCAAACTCCTGCCCAAATCCTAAAGCCTTATATCACCAGAATTCTTCGTGCTCTTCAAACCTTCTTACTTCTTGAGATACACCGGTTTAGTCTAGGATTTTCTCTTCATAAATTAGATTTTGATTTGAGTTTTGATTCTTTGTAATCTTGTAAAAGCACCTTACATCAATATAAATCTCATTAGAAAATCCAAGGCTAACCATCTTGGTAGAGTACATAGATCTTTCATCGATCGAACCTCTCCAAATAGCTTGTTCTCTATTCTTACTGCTTATTTCCTGCTTACATTATATCTTAATAGCTGCTTTGTTTGACCTTATCAGATTGCTATTTGCTGCTCTGTTTTGTTACTTCTTATTGCCTTAGAACATTTTAACCAACTCTTTAGCCAAAACATAGCACGTGCGTTTTTACCTTCTGCGCAGTATACCCTGCGCAGTTGCTATTTAAATTTCCGCTGTGCATTTCACACTCTCTCTGCGCGCTATACTTAGCTTATTTGAGAACTGTGCGCATAAGCCATTGCTTTGCAAAAGGGTTTGAAAAGAATTTTAAAATGCTATTCACCCCGCCCCCCCTCTAGCATTTTTCATACCCTTGTTGCCCCTTTGGGACCAACAAGTGGTATCAGAGCTGACACCTTAATAAAACTTATTTTGTTTTTGAAGCTTAACAGCTTGGGTGCCAATTCAAGATGGCTTCAAAATCTTGGGCAATGGCTAACTATTCACATGTTCCAGTGCTGAATGAAGATCACTTCGAAATCTAGAAGCACTGCATGCTCACTCATTTTTCTTCTATCGACGAGATCCTCCACGACATCATTCTTGAAGGACCCTACATTCCAATGAAGGCTAATCCAGATGCTGCCACCAACAAGGAAAATCCTACAATCAAGAAGACCAAAGAAGAATGGACTGATGAAGAAAAGAAATGGGTTGGCTATGATGGAAGAGCAAGAAACATCATTCTTAGCACTCTAGACCTCTCCACGCACAATCAAATTGTGAGCGGTGGAACTGCAAAGGAACTATGGGATGCTATTGAAGGATATGTGAATGGAGACAAACTAAGCAAGGAAAACAAAAGATTTGTGGTGCAAAGAAAATTCAACTGCTTCATGAGAAAGGATGGTGAAACCTTGAGACAAACTTATGATCGCTTCTGTGCTGTTGTTAACTCTTGTAAATCTCTTGGAACTACTTTCACTAATAAAGAAGTTAATTCTCAATTCTTAGATGCACTAGGTTCCAGATATGTGAACAAGGCAAGTCATCTGGAAGATTCTGGATTTCTAGATACTTGGCCTCTTCGCAGCTTATACGCTAACTTAAAAGTGTATAAGCTAAAGCTTGATCGAATTGATGAAACTGAAGGCAAAGGAAAACTTGTTTCCTATGTTGCGCAAAAGGAACCTGCGCCTGCTCAAACCTCAGACAAAGTCTGTACTTCCTCTTTACTTGAAATGGATGATGATGATTTCGCTATGTTCGTTAAGCGATTCCAAAAATTCAGGAAATTCTCTAAACTTGGATCCTCGAGCAAACCACCTGCTATGTTTTCTCGAGGCAGAGATTCAAAGAAAGATGATGACTTGGTTTGCTACAACTGGAGAAAGCCTGATCATTTTGCTTCAAAATGCCCTACTCCAAAGTTTGAGTACATGAAGAGGAATACCGCGCAGAGATCATCAAAGCAGCGCGGAATGATTGCTGAAGAAGACTGCGCAGAAAAGGAACTGAAGACTTGGATAGAGACTGACACTGAAAGTGATGATGATGACTCTGAGGATGGACTGCTCTGCTTGGTGGCCAATGCTGATGCTGATAGCGATTCAGACAATGATCCCGATACGGACACAAAGGCTGCGCCAAGGACAATTCAGAAGAAAGGTCCCACTATCACAGAACTGGTGGAAATGGGACATCTGACTCCAAGCAGACAGAATGACAAGTACTTATTTGCCAGAGCAGACCTATCAAATAAATTTGAAACTGCGCCTCCATGCAAAGAATTTCTTGAAATTCCTGCTGCTGATCGTGAGTCTATTTTCAATCAAGCTGAAAAGGTAATCAAGAAATTTAATTCTATGAAAGAAGAAGTGGACTTATCAATTGGAGAAATTTCACAGCTTAAGACGGAGAAAACTCTTTTAAAATCTGAGATCACCCTCCTCAAGGAACAGATTAAGAGCATGACTCCTCTTATTGAAAAGAACCGTTTTCTTACAGATCAAAATGCGTTATTTAAAGTAAGAAACGAAGAATTGGCTGCTCAAGAAGCTGATCTCACAAAGATCACTGATGAGTGGACCAAATCTCGTGTCACTATGGATCAAATTCTAGAATCCCAAAAAGCCAGTGGAGACAAGGAAGGCTTGGGGTTCTCAACTAGTGATAACTTTAAATGCGCAGTTTGCTCTGAAAAGGAAAAGGAGTTTACACCATAGCAAACTATTGAAATTCCTAAAGCAAAGCATTCTGTTTCAGTGGGTAAAGGACAGGAGAAAGTCCAGAGACCAAATTTCCATTATGTCTACCCAAAGAAGCAAACTGGAAAAGCCAAGGGTAAGGCTAAAGTTGAATCTGCGCTTGAAAACGCACCTTTTGATATTTGTTGCGCTTCTCCTTCGAATGTCAAATCTGCGCATAAGGGTCATACGCATGAAAGCCACGTGCCTCAACGCCAGATGCGCATACTTAAGAAAAGCGCACCAAAACATCAAAAGATGGTGTTTGTCAAAGCTAGTTCATCTGCTCCAGTTAAGAATGTTGCGCCAAAGAAAAGTAAAGAGTTTGTGAAAACCCAATCTATAAGTGGCTTACATCATTATGTTGTGTGTGATGGTTTAGGTCACAAGGCTGCAGAATGCCTTTTGCGATTTGCTCCTAATGCCAAGGGACGTAAAAATCCAAAGATCAGACAGGAGTGGGTTGTCAAAAGTTTCTAACTCTAGGACCCAAGAATAAAGGGGATATGCATTTTTTTAATTTCTATTTTTCAGGTCTCCTGCTTTACTGCGCACTCTTCACAAGCTAAAACGCATATATGGCACCTCGACAGTAGATGTTCTAGACACATGACTGGAGATGTCACCACTCATGAAGATGTGCATGAAGGAAGAGGTCCTTCAGTAACTTTTGGAGATAACAACAAAGGGCACATAGTTGGATATGGAAGAATCAGAAAAGATAAAGTATGAATTAAGAAAGTTGCGCTCGTAGAAGGACTCAAGCACAACCTGCTCTCCATATCACAATTATGCGATAAAGGTTTGGAATGTCACTTCACTGCAACGCACTGCTATATCAAAGATGGAATATCCGGACTAACTTTGCTCACAGGGACTCGTAAGACTAATGTTTACATTATTGATCTTACTGCTATAGATTCTATCACTAATCTCTGTTTTGTAGCAAAGAATGTAAGTGAAAGCAGCTGGCTATGGCATAAGAGCTTAAGTCATTTGAACTTCAAATATTTAGCTAAGCTAGGAAGGGAAAATATTGTCAAAGGACTTCCTAAAGTAGCTGACCATCATAATAGAAAATGCGCAGCGTGCCAGCTCGGTAAACAACCTAAGCAGTCTTTCTCCAGCAAGATTGCTTCCTCAATTTCCAAATGTTTACAACTACTTCACATGGACTTGTTTGGACCAGTCACCACCACGAGCATTGGAGGAAACAAATATACTTTAGTTGTGGTGGATGACTACTCAAGATATACATGGGTCGAAATGATGATATCCAAAGATGACTGCTATGATATCTTGACTGCTCTCTTTCGAAGACTCCAAACTCAAAAGGAAGACGACATCGTGAGCGTTAGATCAGACAATGGAACTGAATTCAAAAATAACAGTGTTGCCCAATACTGCGATGACCATGGAATTGATCACAATTTCTCTGCTGCTGGAGTTCCTCAACAAAATGGCGTTGTGGAAAGAAAAAATCGCACATTGATTGAGGCTGTAAAGACTATGTTAGCAGAAACTAAGCTTCCAAAGTATTTATGGGGAGAAGCTGTCAACACTGCTTGCTTTACTCAGAATAGATCCCTCATCAACAAAGCCTACAACAAGACTCCATATGAGCTATGGAGAGGAAGAGCACCCAACATTGCTTTCTTCAAGATTTTTTGCTGCAAATGCTATATCCTCTACAATGACAAAGATCATAGAGGCAAATTCGACGCCAAAGCAGATGAAGGTATTTTTGTTGGGTATGCCAAACACTCTAAAGTTTTTCGTGTTTTTAATAGAACTACTCTAGTAATTGTAGAATCTGTACATGTTACTTTTGATGAACATTCTCTCCTTGAGCCACATTTGGCTCCAAATGATTCTGATGATTCTGCTGAGAATGATGAGACATGTACGCAGCCTCAATCTGCACCTGCGTAGAATGACTATCAAATTAATCAAAACCAGAATCAAGCAAGTCCATCTCATGCGCATTCTCCAGATGCTGCGCCAGAAGTCACAACTCCTGATGCACAGACACCTCCTCCTACGCATGATGTTTTTCCTCTTCAGCAAATCACTTTTGATGACCTCGATGTTGGAGCAAATGAAGTACCTATTGAAGATCTTAGTATTCCAACTACTCAACCTAACTTACCTCCTAAGGTTCGTGAAGTTAGAGATCATCCAACATCAAACATCATTTGTGATCTAAATATAGGGGTTCGTACTAGGAGAGCATCAAATTTTGATGATGAGTATCACTCCTTTATCTCTCAAATTGAACCAAAGAAGATTGATTAAGCGCTCCAAGATTCAAGCTGGGTTACTGCTATGCAAGAAGAGCTTAACCAATTTGAGCGCTGCAAGGTTTGGACTTTGGTACCCAGACCTCATGACCAAGGTGTTATTGGAACAAAATGGGTATTCAGAAACAAGATGGATGAGAATGGAAGCATCACCAGGAACAAAGCAAGGTTGGTTGCGCAAGGCTATAGGTAAGAGGAAGGAATCGACTATGATGAAAATTTGCGCCTGTAGCAAGACTAGAAGCTATCAGAATTTTCTTAGCTTATGCCTCTCACAAGAAATTCAAGCTTTATCAAATAGATGTGAAGAGTGCATTTCTCAACGGAGAACTCCAAGAGACGGTCTATGTAGCTCAACCTCCTGGATTTGAAGATAGCAGATTTCTAAATCACGTCTTCAAACTTCAAAAAGCTTTGTATGGACTTAAGAAAGCTCCAAGAGCATGGTATGATACTCTATCAAAATTCTTGCTAGAGAAAGGCTTCAGCGCGGTAAAATTGATACAACTCTTTTTATTGCTAAGTATAATGATCACTCTTTACTTGTTCAAATTTATGTTGATGATATTATATTTGGTTCTACTAATGAGTTGCTTTGTAAGCGCTTGGAAAAGCTCATGAAAAGCAAGTTTGAAATGAGCATGATAGGAGAACTCATATTTTCCCTCGGGCTTCAAATCGAACAATTGAATGATGGCATCTTCATAAATCAAGCTAAGTACACAAGAGACTTAATTAAGAAATTCGGACTTGAGAATGCTAAAGCATACGACACTCCAATGGCCACGGGCAATAAGCTTGACAAAAACTTAAAAGGTAAGAAAGTTGATCAAACTTTATATCGAGGTATGATTGGCTCTCTCCTTTATCTTACTGCTAGTAGGCCAGATATTATGTTTAGTGTTTGTGTCTGTGCACGCTATCAAGCGGACCCTAGAGAAGTACACTTAACTGCTGTTAAACGCATTATTCGTTATCTTTCTGGAACTGTTAACCTTGGAGTTTGGTACACCAAAGATTCGAATTTCGATTTGCTAGGTTATTCAGATGCAGACTACGCAGCATGCACAATTGACAGAAAGAGCACAAGTGGAACTTGTCATTTCCTTGGAAATCGACTTGTTGAGTGGGCAAGCAAGAAGCAAGCTGCTGTGTCCATCTCCACTACAGAAGCTGAATACATTACTGCTGGAAGCTGCTGCTGCCAAATCCTATGGATGAAGCAACAATTGGTGGACTATGGAATTCATGAAGGAAATTGCCCAATTTTCTGCGACAATATGTCCACCATAGCAGTCTCCAACAATCCTGTCATGCATTCAAAGACAAAGCACATCGATATCAAATATCACTTTCTCAAGGATCACGTGGAAAAAGTAAACATTCATTTAGAGCACGTGGGCACAGACAATCAAATTGCTGATATCCTTACAAAGGCTCTTGACGCAAAGAGATTTGTCTTCTTGAGAGGAGAAATGGGTATGCTTGAACTTAGCTAACTTGTCCATATGATTTTTTAATACTAATAATCTTGTGTTTGCTTGATAAAGTGTTCATCATAGGTCAAGATTTATGCTTCTACGCAACCCCTGCGCAGTAATTCATTTGCGCATGAAACTAAAGTCTTTAAAGAATCTATTGCGCTATTTAAGCTCTGCGCATGATTTTAACATGCGCACACTTCGTGGATCGTAGGTAAGTCTTCTATTTATTAGAAATTACACATAGGTCCCTGACTAAAAAGTCAACGCTTAGTTCACAAGGGTACTTGTGCAATTAAAATTTTCCCTCGCCTTAATTTTTGAATTTTCTTGGGAAATTACGCTTTTACCCCTGCGCATGTCCCATTATCATTAATGCAACCTGTCATTGATGATAGCGCCTATTAGGATTCCTGAGAAACATTTATGAGGGAGTTGATATGATTGTGACCTACCTAGACCTGCTGACACACGTGCGCGTCAGGTTTGCGCACGCGCGTTCCCTATTCGGCCACGTCGCTTCGCTATCGTGCGCCTCTGCGTTTTTCACCAAACTAGCCGCCTTTTACCAAACCGCTGTGCTGACGTTATGCGCACCTTTTCCCTTTTTGGTATAAAACCCTTTGACCCTCCTATTTCCCTCTCTCCTGCTCACTCTTCTCTTTCACTAAAACTCTCATCTCTCTCCTTCTCTGCAAAATCTCTCACCACTCTCTAAGATTTCTCTTTTCTCTCTCTTTGACTTTCATTCCTTCAACCGCAATCCCTTCTCTCTCTTCCTCATTTTGAAAACCCTAGTTCCATTTAAATGGCTCCCCAAAAATCTAAAGCAAAGGTCGTTGTTGAGGTCCATGAACCGGTTGAAGAGGTTCCTCCCCCAGAAGCTAAGACCGTCGACGACATGGTAACAATTTCTGACCCCTGAACTGATTTTCTGTCTATCCGCCATTGTTAAGTCTCGAGTTCTTAAAACTCCCTTTTTCGATTTCTCTCTGTTCTGTTAATCATTTTCAAAATCGTTTGTTGTTTTGGGTTCGTCTCTCTCTTATCTACCTTTATATCTACTTTATTTCATGATCAATACTGTTTTCACATGATTTCTGCAAAATTTTTGGTCCGAAAACTCCTTGAGTAGACGAACAGTTTTTCTCAGTTTCTGGGTTCGATATCGTGTTTTTAGAAATTTCTTTGTTAAGATTATTTTTCGTCCTTAAAATGCGGTCATTTCGATATGTTTTTTGTCCTTTTTGGTCAAACTTTCATTTTTGGTGTTCATGGTGTTCTTCGTGCTCATGAACAGTCCTTACGTGTTCTTCAAGTTCTTGACTTTTCTATTATACTTTGGATCGCTTATATTTTTTTATGTGTTTGTGTTTTTGCGCATGCATTCTCGCTTTTGCGCATTTTTTTTTTTTGCGCATCACTTTTACTATTCCTATCTTGTATGGAGATGCTGCGCATACGTGTATCTGCGCATGCACTTCACTCCATGCTTGACTCTTGTCTAAACTATTTCTTGTTTTGCGCAGAATTCTTTCTATTTCCTACAAGGTTGGGAATTAGATCTTGCTGCGCTACACAAAGACGCTGTCGGACGCAGGATTGTTCATCTTATGGATTCCTCCGGCATCTTATCTTTCTTTACACTGGATCAGGACTTCTATGTCCCCTCTCTCGTAGACGAGTTCTTTGAAAACGCAGAGCGAGTCACCATGACGCACAAGCAAACTCGAGCAAAGATTGATGTTATCCGCTCGGTTATTCAGAATTATTCAGTGCGCATTGTTCCTGTGTCACTTAAGAAGCTTTGCGGATTTAATGTTGATGATGCCCCAGAAGTCTATTCTGAAGCTAAACAAAACAAGCTTGCGTAGAAACTGGTTGGGGAACCCACCCTTGTAAAGAAGTGGAGCGTTCATGATCGAAAGGAATTTGGTAAGGTGATGTATCACCTGTGCACCATTATTGGTGATTCAGTAAACTGCAAAAATAGAAATAAGGGCAAGTTCATTTCCAAGCAGTGGGCTTATTGCGCTGCGGTTTATAATGGCGATGCTCTAGACTGGTCCTCTATTCTATTTGATGAGCTATGGGATGCGTCAGAGAGTTATGACAAGCGCATGGACAAGAAAGTAGCCAAGTATAGAACTCACTTTAGGCTACTATCTAAGTACCTAATGAATGTCTCTGAGCTGCACACCTTCATGCAGAAGCGTCCTGAACTCAAAGTTCCGTGCACCAAGACCTATTCCATCTCTCACCTCTACTCACTGCGCAATAAAATTGGTCGTGGTGATTATCGCAAGATCTGGAACAAGGACACCAGCCCAAACAAGGAAATGGATGAGACTGCTGCTGATGCTGATGCTGCGGATGATACCGCGCAGGGGGAGCAAGATCCAAAGGCTGCTGAAGAACCTCCTGCTCAGGGTAAAGGAGATAGTGATGACTGGATAGATGAAGCCTTTCCTGACTCCGGTACGCCTGCCAAGGCCCATGCTGCTGCACCTGCTAAGGATGTTCCTCTTCGAACTCCGCGCGAGAAACAAGTTGTGCGCAGCACTACGAAGGGACAGCCAAAAGCTGCGGATCCACCTTCTCCTGAACCATCAACAAGTTCCTTCCGATGCCTCAATATTCCGGTTGGAAATACTCAACCTGGAACCTTTGTCCTTCATGATGGACTGGCCTTAGAAGATGAGGATGAGGATGAGGATGAAGTTACCAAGTCTACGCAGGCCGATGATGCTGCGCAACGAACTGCTGTTAATCCTCATGAAGGTGAAAAGGAGGGGGATGTGCACACAACTGATACAGATAGCAGCAGCACGCACTCATCTACGCATAGGTCTTCTGCTGCTGATCCTATTCATCTCTCTCCCAAACAACCTTCACCAACGCACTCTCCTCCCAAAGTCTCTCCTCCATCAGCTCAAGCTATTTCTTCCGTCTTTCCTACAGTATCTACTTCCTCTCTCTCTTCCTCTGCTGATCTGCACCAAATTCTCCAGGCTCTCAATACTATTCAAGTCAACCAGGTTTCTGCGCAGTCCTAAATGAATCAGCTCATTACTGCGCAGACTGCTATCCAAGAGCAACTTGATGTGCAGTGCTTAGAGATTGCTGCCATTAAGGGGGAGAATGTATCAAAGGCAAGTACCTCCGCAGGTCCCTCCGGCCCCTCTGCGCAGCGCGTCCCTGATGCTTTAGATCAAATGGTTCTGGACTCTCTGAAGTCAATAGCTGGGATGCTTGAAAATGTTTGCACCTATACCGCTATTAATGATGGGTTTATAGGACTGCTTAAGCGTATGCGCAAGAGCTTGGCCGATGGGTTGCATAAAGGGTTTGCCGGGTTGGAAGCAATGATGTTGGAGAAATTAGAACAAGGTGGTCCTGCGTATGCTAGTGCGCTTAATTTGGAAAGTGTCAGGGAGTGCATAACTCAAGCGATGACTGATTTCTCTGATGGGTTCAACGCTAGGATGGATCAAGCTATGTTCGATATTCAAGACAGCGTGAACACTCAGCGCCTCCAGACTGACCAAAGACTCGAAGCAACGCAAGCCATCGTCATCAACACAATTAAAGCTGCAGAGCAGTCATATTTCAACCAGATGACTGGACATTAAGTGTAGTATAGAGCCAACTTCCAAGAGCTGCAAGAGGACAACAGAGATATGCGCAGAGGAATGTCTACCTATGTCGGTGAGGCTGTGGCGTTCGGAGAGAGGTTTCAAGAACTGAAGATTGAACTTATGAATAAGTTCAACAGTCTGCAGAACAAGCTGCGCGAAGCCTTGCACCAGATCAACATAGACTAGGTTCTATGTAATTTTTTTTTTTTTTGCGCAAGGTATTCCTTTTTGTGCGCATTTTGTTTTTTCTTATTCAAACTTGTTATCTGCAACTCTTTATTTCAAGTTTTAATGAGAAAATTGCATCATTAGTTTCCAAAACCTTGTTCAATTCAAACCATTTATTTGTGGAACAATGATTGCATTATTTCACCTCATGCGCATAATATTAACTGCTCATATTTTCTACGCATGAAGTTTAAACATTCAGTTTAAACGCATACTTAAACTAAAACTCATATTATTTGTATGCGCTGAATGATATTTTCTGTCTTTCCTCTTTGTAAGTTAATCTTTTGGATAGACTAGAAATCTATAGCATTGGCTAGTGTGTGCATTGACTTGAGACATGATTTACCATTTTCATTTCTATAGACATGTTATTATCAAGTACAAATAAATTGCCTTTGTTATAGTAGGTAATGGCATCAATCATTTAGGGGGAGATTGTTGGGTATGCTTATCACTTAACCCTCCTATTTATGTTAGAATTGATTGATACCATCACCTATTGATATTTTATGGACTTTAGGACCATATGTAAGTTTTATAACTTCAATTTTTAGCTTAGTCCATTTTATAGTATAGACTTAGAATATAGGACTTGGAGCGAAAAGTAATGAAGATCTAAGCAAAACTGTGGTCACTGCGCAGGACTACTCTGCGCAGGACACCACTGCGCAGGTCTCTCCTGCTTAGCATTCTACCTTGCTCAGTTTTCGATGCATTCAGATCATCTAACTTGGAAAACTCTTTGAAGATGCCCGTTTATTAAAGTGCTGAGGTGTGTAGAAATGACAAAGTGAGCACACTCAGCATATCCAACGGTGGAGATGCGCTCAAGTCAAATATGTCAAATGAAGACAGCTGTCATCCTTCTAGAAGAAGCTTTTGAATTTGGTCTTCATGCTCAGTCTCCAATGGCTCATAGACACCTGCGCACCAATCATATTGTGCCAGGTCATCAACCTTGATCAGAGCCCCAACGGCTATAAAGGACATCTGCGCACCAATCATATAGTGCCAGCTCATCGTCCTTGCTCAGAGCTCCAATAGCTAGTTTTAAGCTCTCTACTATAAATAGCCTGCTCATCTTCATTTACAAGTGGCTAGAGTTTGTGCTTTCATAAGTATCCTTGAAGTTAAGAAGATTGCTGCTTATATTCCCAGATTCAAGATCAATCTTCAAACCTTCATACCTTCAAACTCCTGCCCAGATCCTAAAGCCTTATATTACCAGAATTATTCATGCTCTTCATCTCATAGATTCATAGAGCCCAGAATTTCTGTCACACACACACCTCTTGAAGCTTCAATCATTTAGATCTTACTTCTTGAGACACCGGTTTAGTCTAGGATTTTCTCTTCATAAATTAGATTTGATTTGAGTTTTGATTCTTTGTAATGTTGTAAAAGCTCCTCACATCAATATAAATCTCATTAGAAAATCCAAGACTAACCATCTTGGTAGAGGACGTAGATATTTCATCGATCGAACCTCTCCAAATAGCTTGTTCTCTATTCTTACTGCTTATTTCCTGCTTACATTATATCTTAATAGCTGCTTTGTTTGATCTTATCAGATTGCTATTTGCTTATCTGTTTTGTTACTGCTTATTGCCTTAGAACATTTTAACCAACTCTTTAGCCAAAACTTAGCGCGTGCGTTTTTACCTTCTGCGCGGTATACCCTGCGTAGTTGCTACTTAAATTTCCGCTGTGCATTTCACACTCTCTCTGCGCGCTATACTTATCTTATTTGAGAACTGTGCGCATAAGCCATTTCTTTGCAAAAGGGTTTGAAAAGAATTTTAAAACGCTATTCACCCCCCCCCCCCCTCTAGCATTTTTCATACCCTTGTTGCCCCTTTGGGACCAACAGTTTCCTCCTAGACGGAACATTCCCATCAGACGCATCACCTGAAGCAAAGATAGCCCTCAAACGGTTTGCCGCTCAATTCATTATTATAGGTGAACGCCTCTACAAGAAACACCACGAGCAGTGTCTACTCTGTGCCGATGAGCACGAAGCCATAGAAATCATGGACCAAGTCCATCAAGGAGTATGTGGAACCCACATGAATGGCAATATGCTAGCAAGAAAATCATCCGACTAGGGTACTATTGGGCTACATGGAAGCGGACTGCACCATATGGCTAAGAAATGCCATAAGTGCCAGATACATGCCA
>JAOWBW010000136.1:1901375-1991239 GCA_026119855.1 Campanula takesimana | reverse complement strand
TGATGATGAGGAGACCGAGAGCGGCAGCAGGGGGTGAGCACAGTGCTGGTGATGATGTCCCGAGTTGTTTGTGGCTGAGAGGATGAGGGATTAACACCTTTACTTTTGCCTGTAATAACATTTAACATGTATTTACAATCCTAATTATCTTACTACTCATTTTATGCTTTTATTAGCGACTCGATCTTAGGTGTCGACTCTTTACAAACAAATGTGTGCCCAAAGAATGCTTGTTGTTGATGCTTGAACTCCTTTTTGCTGCTGGGATTTGATTTTGCTGCAGGTTGGATATGTTGAAGTGCTTGGGTTCTGTTCTGAACTGACAAGGGCTATTTCTGTCTGAACTTCTGTCAAAGGCGCGCGCGTTGGGCCTTGCTTGTGGGAGGCGCGCGCGTTGTGAAGCCTTGGTCGGAGGCGCGCGCTTCTGGCTTGCTGAATTTCAGCCCCTTTCTTTTTTTTTATCAGAATGTTCCAACAGCTATAATTTGAACCATTTCGACCAGAATGGTCACACAGCATTCTTCTGCAAACACTTTCTCCTCCTAAACACAAAAATTCTTGTCATAATGGCCCCAATGACTTTCTCTTTGAAGTCAAGGTTTCCTTCCCCTAGGGTGAGAAGTCCGTTCCAATGGTGGACGCCGTTCCAGCTGTGGGGTCCGTATCGATGGTGGAGAAGCGTCCGAGCATTTTTTATCGTTTGGGAAAGCCCAATGATGATGTTGTTGACCCCGTGAGACCGGTGGTTCATGTGCGGACTATAGACCCCGTCATTTTCCCAAGAAGAAGAAAGGTAAGGGAAATTCCTCCCATGTGTGGAAGCGTCCCATGGTTGTCCCCGCTAAGGCTCCGCTTGATAAGGGCAAAGGGAAAGCCGTTGATGAAGCTCCGTCCCGTCCTAGCGTTTTCTCCCATCTTGACGGTCCCAAGAATGTTCCGTCCCCATCCAAGAAGACTAAAGGGCATAACAAGAAGCAATGGGTTCCCAAACCTAAGAAAGATTAGATTTTTCTTTGTACCCAAGAGATTGCAATTAAATTAGACACTTTGTTTTAGGATTTAATGTTTTGATGTCTTTTGTTGCTCAATAAATCCGTTGTAATGGCTTGAATAATTCATTGAATGAATAAAAATTGCATCTTGTTATTTGAAGTGAATTGAGTATTTTTGATATGTTTTAGACCGCACCCGAAGGTTGCCTACGTTCCTCCAGTTGGGAGGCTCAGGTCTCCGTAGTTCAAACAAACAAAGACCATTTTTTTTATTTTTTTTTTGTGTGCACCCTGTTTTTTGCCTAGACCGCCCTTTCGGGTTTTTCAATCTAGCGGGCTTCTTTTTTGCACGTGCTCTAATTTTTGCCTAGGCCGCCCTTGCGGGTTTTCAACCTAGCGAGCGATTTTTTAATTTTTTTTATGGTCTTTGTTTATTAAGCGTAGAACCTCTTGAGCTTGTCGAGGTTGACCTCCTTTGGCAGCTGGTCACCATCTAAATCCACGAGCCGGACTGCACCGCCGCTTAGTATCTTTTGACCACGTACGGACCGATCCATAGGGGTCCCCATTTCCCCAGGGGATTCATGGCATTAGGAGGATGTTGTCTTAGGACCAAATCTCCCACATTGATGTTTCGAGGCTTCACCTTTTTGTTGAAAGCTCTTGCCATCCTTTGCTGATACGCCCTTGTGCGTTCGAGTGCTTTTAGCCTTTTCTCGTCGAGTAAGGCTAGCTGTTCATATCGACTTTGCATCCAGTCGACCTCGTTGACTTGATTCTCGAGGAGGACCCGTAGAGATGGGACTTCAAGTTCGATTGGGAGTACGGCTTCAGAACCATAGACTAATGCATAAGGAGTTTCTCCTGTTGCTGACCGTATTGATGTGCGGTAGCCCCACAATGCTAATGGTAGCTTCTCGGACCAATCCCTTCCGTTGAGGCCATTTTCTTGACGATGGTCTCGATGGTCTTATTTGCTGCTTCAACCGCGCCATTTCCTTGGGGACGGTAAGGAGATGACTTGTGCTTGGTGATCTTGTATTCTACCAAAAGTGCATCCATTTCCTTTTCAAAGTGAGAGCCGTTGTCGGAAATGATTTCATGAGGCACGCCGTATCTGCACATGATATTAATCTTTACAAATTCGGCCACTTTCTTGGCGTTGAGGGTCCGATAGGCTTGTGCTTCGACCCACTTTGTGAAGTAGTCGACGGCCACTAGGACGAATGACTACCCATTGCTTCCGGCAGGATGGACTTTACCGATGATGTCTATGCCCCAAGAAAGAAAGGCCAAGGTGTGACCATGTTGTAAAGTTGCGAGGGTGGAGCATGTTGCAGATTAGCATGGAATTGGCATTTGGCACACCTTTTGACTTTTTCGATACAGTCTCGTTCCATAGTGCTCCAATAGTAACCAATGCGGAGTATCTTCTTGACTAGCATAAACCCATTCATGTGGGGTCCACACTCTCCTTCGTGCACTTCACACATTATCTCTTGAGCTTCGGCCTCATTGGCGCATAAGAGATTGATCCCGTCGTGGTGCCTTTTATAGACTCGGTCCCCAATCAGTACGTACCGAGAGGCTAGCCTTTGCAGAGCCGCTTGAGACTTCTTATTGCTATTCTCGGGATAAGGAAATTCATTATATCCGAATACCACGGAGAGTTTGTTTGAACCTCGTTGATCTCGATACTCATGCAGTACGCCGGACTGTTCCTTCGGGCAATTTTGAAAGGCTTCACCATTTTCCCTTTGGGCATTTCGACTAATGAAGCTATGGTGGCCAGTGCATCGGCGAAGCGATTTTTATCCCTTGGCAGGTAGTTGAAAGTGATCTCTTGGAATTGTTCAACCAATTCTTCAAGGTGCTGACCATACTGTTGGAGGGTCGGGTCTTGGATTCGCCATTTACCCGATTACTGATTGATAAGGAGCAAAGAGTCGCCGAATACTTCCAGTTCCGTGACGTTTCTTTCGAGAGCTGCTTCGAGCCCTGCTATGCATGCTTCGTACTCGGCAATGTTGTTGGTAGCTTCGAATTCCAGACGGACTGGCAATGGGAGTGTAGATGTCTTTTGGATCGACAAGCAATACTCCTATACCAAAACCGTGTTTATTGGCGGCGCCATCGAAAAAAAGTTGCCACTTATTTTCCTCGGTTGCAGTACAAATTAAATGCTCGTCGGGGAACTGTACGTCTTCCCCCTTCACTTCGTCACACGGGAATTCGGCAAGCTGGTTACTGAACACTTTCCCCCTGACGGATTTTAGTGTGACGTAAGTGATATCATAGCCGGCGAGCATGAAGTACCATTTGGCTATTCTTGTTGACATGAAAGGTGTCTCGAAGATGTAGCGGAGCGGGTCCACCTTTGCTACTAGCTTGATCAGAAAAACTTCCATATAGTGTTTGAGCTTTTGAGTAACCCAAACCAATGCTGCACATGACTTCTCTAAGACAGAGTAGTTCTTTTCACCTCCTTGGAATCGGCGACTGACAAAATAAATGGCATTCTCCTTTGTGGACTCTCGTTGCTCTTGTGCTAACATAGCCCCTAGGGCTTCATCATTGACGGTGAGATAGAGCAAAAGAGGCTTCTCCTTGTGCGGCGGAACTAGAACAGGAGGGCACGTCAAGTAATGCTTCACTTGGTTGAAGGCTTCTTGGCACGCGTCGGTCCATTCTAAAGCTACATTCTTCTTGAGTATCTTGAAGATTGGCTCGCACATGGAAGTGAGTTGGTGCACAAACCGACTGATGTATTGCAGTCTGCCCATGAAACCTTTGATCTCTTTCTGCGTATTTGGAGGAGGCATGTCAATGATTGCCTTGATTTTGGAAGGATCTACTTCAATTCCCCTTTCAGTGACCATATAACCAAGGACTTTGCCTCGGATACCCCGAACGTGCACTTTGCAGGGTTGAGCCTCATCTTGTGTTGACGAAGCCTTTCGAAGAACTTGCGGAGATCGATTAAATGTTGACCATCGGTCCCTTTGGAGTGAATGATCATGTCGTCCACATAGACCTCGATTTCTTTGTGAATCATATCGTGGAACAAGTCTGTCACAGCTCTTTGGTAGGAAGCCCCAGCGTTTCTTAACCCAAATGGCATGACTGTGTAGCAAAAGGTTCCCCACGGTGTTGTGAAGGCTGTCTTATGTTGATCTTCCTCGGCCATGAGAATCTGATTGTACACAGCGAAACCATCCACGAATGAGCGAACCTCGTAGGCAGCAGTGGAGTCGACCAGCATGTCGATGTTAGGGAGTGGAAAATCGTCTTTCGGGGAAGCTTTGTTCAAATCCCGGAAGTCCACACAAACTCGAACCTTGCCGTTTGCCTTTCTGACTGTCACAATGTTGGCTAACCATGTCGGATACTCGATAACCTTGATGAAACCCACACTGAGGAGTTTCTCGATCTCTTCTTTGACTTGCAGAGACCATTCTGGCTTGATCTTTCTGAGCTTCTGCTTTACTGGCTTAGCATCTTCTCTGATCGGAATTCTGTGCTCCGCTACCTTTCTGTCCAAACCCGGCATGTCTTTGTATGACCACGCGAACACATCCACGAACTCCCGTAGTAGTGCAGTCAATCTGTCTCTGTCGTCCCCCTTGAAGAAGCTTCCGATCTTAGTTTCTCTTGGCTCTTCTTCGGTACCCAGATTAACAACATGCAATTCTTCGTCAGCCCCTGGACCATTTTCACCATGACTACGGACTTGTTGAGCAAGTTCATTTAAGTATGTTGTGTTTTCGTGGTCTATTTCATCATAATTTGAATCGTTATTAACTTGTTCATTAAGTTCATTATTAGTTAATTCATCATTTATGATGTTTGCAATCTCAGGGTACTCAGAAATATCAAATTTTTCATTAGCAAAGAAAGTAAACACACGCTCGGTTATGGCCTCCATATCCTCTTGGGTGAGGGTATTAGAGACACTCTCAGACTCGAAAGTAAGTGTGAGCCGCTCTTCCTTTGTTGCTGTGCGGGGTATGCAACCCATTTCTTGGACTAAGAATTCTTCGGATACCACGGGCCCTTTCGTAGAATACCAATTGTTGACCGGCTCGGAGCTTGGCGGGATCTCACTGATATTCTTATTCATGATGACGGTGTCATGGATGGCGTTGACTTGGCATTCATTCATTATGGCAAGCTCTTCGAACATGGAGGCTAAATCTGTTAGTTCTTCCCCCACGATGATTTCTATCTCGGACTCTATAGTCACCTTCCTTCCCCACCATTCACGGGGCGACATGGGAGTTGGTTCCCTTTCGGATTTCTGGATCTCACAATCGGAGAAGATTTCGAGACCGAGCTTTTTGACACCCTTATTGTTAACCCATGGTTCGGGAAAGATCATGTATGGAATGTCTTCCCCTTGGCGGACAAAATAGCCATTTAACGTCTTGCGGTAAGGCCTTAGATTAGGGACCTCATAACGACGGCCTTCTTTACGAGCAAGCGTGGGCCTTTTCATTCTTGATCGCTTGCTCTTGTTTCAAGTCTTCTATGGAAGGTTCGTACCCCGAACCAAATGTGTTCTTGACAAATGGGACTTGCACAGGATGTAGGATTCCTTGTTGATATTTCCCTAGGCCTAAACCAGGGAAGTAGTCCATATTCCTCATCATGCGGAGGACTTTGTGATTACTGGGGGTCCACGATCCGTTTCCCCCTTCTTTGTCAATGGCGTTGATTGAGACGCCGGAGAGAGTGGAGTCTGGTAAACCATGCTGAACTTGGTGGACGGGCTCACCTTTTCTGTGGATAGTGACGTTTTCGGCCATGACGGTCACTATTTCATCACCATTTCGGATCTTGATACATTGGTGGAGAGTTGACGGGACGGCATTAGAACTGTGGATCCATGGTCGACCCAAAAGCAAGTTGAACAAGGCCGGGATGTCAAGCACTTGGAATGGAACGGATATGACCATGCTCCCAAACTCAATGTCTATTTCGATCATGCCCATGACTGTATGGGAGGTGTTGTCATAACCTCGGATTACTTGAGTAGAAGGCTTCAAATCGGAATCCTTAAGTCCCAGTATGCCCATGATTCTGCTAGGCATGAGGTTGAGTGCGGAACCACCGTCCACTAAGACTCTTGAGATGGGCCTCCCCCTTGCTCGTACCTTGAGGTAAATAGCCTCGTTGTGGTCGGAACCAAATGTTGGAAGGTCCATATCGGCAAAGGTGATGACGTTGCCAAAATGAATGTGACCGATCATTGCCGTGAGGTCCTCGGGAGTAGTATCGGGAGAGACTGATGTATCATCGAGATTGCGGATGACAAGATCTCGGTGTTTCTTTGAGGATGCAATGAGGTCCCAAATAGAGATGTTGGCTTGAGTTTTCTTGAGTTGGACAAGTAGAGGATCTTCGGGAGTGTCGCGAGCTTGCGGCCTTTGAGAAGAGGAGCTTGGTGCGGAAGTGGAAGGGTTGCTTTCTATGACTCGACCGGATCGAGTTAGCATGTTGACGTTCCCATCTTGCTTCTTTTTCCTATTCTCTAGTACTTCCCTCATTACCTCATCGTAAGTTACAACATAACAAGAATTGTCAAGTTTATTCATAACATTTGGTCCCCCATTCACAATTGGGATTGAATGGGTGGTCCCCTCGAGTTCTCCTATCTCTATTACATTGACATGTTCGCCATTAGTCACTACAAATTCTTTCTTGTCTATGAGATTTTGAATGACATTGCGGAGAACGAAGCATTCCTCGGTGGTGTGGCCACTATATTGGTGGTAGCCACAATATTTGTGCTGAGCATGATTGGGGTTGACCGTCTTGGGTTGGTACCCATGTACGGGTGTGACTTGACCCTTTGATTTGAGGACTTCAAAAACTTCGGTTTGAGTCATGCCTTGGAGAGGCGTGTAGACACGGTCATTTCGAGACTTCTTCCCTTGGGGTGGAGGAACCTTTTTGTAATTCCCCTTATCGATAGTGACGGCGTTGACCGAGGCCTCTTTTGTGGAGTTGGAAGCGGCCTTGTAGCGGTAGCTAGGAGCACTTTTCTTGACTTCCTTGAGCAACTCGTCCATTCGGACCCCCGCCTCATACATTTGGGAGAAATCCGCATAGCAAGCCCCACTTAGGTGGGTGCGGAGATCAATTTTTGAGACATTTGAGAAAGATATCCATTTGCTCCTTGGTATTTGGCCTTTCCACAATCTCGGAGAGTTTATCATTCCATCTCCTTGTGAAGTAGATGAAGGACTCGTGGTCTCGTTGAGTAGTGTTCTCTAGCTCTTTCCTTGTGGGCCGGTGAGTGGTGTTTCCTTGGTATTGGTTCTTGAAGGCAAGAATGGCGGAGTCCCAATCAAGACGGACAGTGAGCGGGAGAGTAGCATACCAATCTTTTGCCGCCCCCTTGAGAGTGAGAGGAAAGCATTGAGCCATCACCTTGGGGGAGACCTTCTTGGGAACCATTGCCCAAATATAAGTCTCAATGTGAGCCATAGGACAAGAGTTGCCCTTGAATTTGCTTATGTCTGGCATCTTGAACTTATCAGGAAGAGCGGCCATAGTACTCATGAGGATGGATGATTGATAAAGGCTTGTTTCGGAGCCTTTCCCCATGTTGAGCCCATTGAATTTTTGGTCGATGTAGGCCATGATAGAATCCACCATTTTGGGCTCATTGTTCTCGGAACATGGCTCTCCCACTTTCTTGGTACGGGTGTTGACATAAGGACTTTTGAACAAACCTTCGGTCCATTCGGATTCGTCATCGTCATTTTTGCTCTTCCCCTTGGCAAGATTAGTGAGCTTTTCTTTCATTAGCTCCATCTCGGCCTCGTGGGCCTCCCTTTGGCTGTCGAGGTGGGATTTCCAAATGTCGTCTTTGCTTTGTGCCTCCTTATTAAGGGTGGAGACTTGCTCTTGGAGGAGTTGGACCATGGTTGCGAGTTGCTCGAGAGTCATGGTATTGTTGGTGTTGGAGCCGTCGGCCATTGTTGACGTAGGAGCTGTTGGAGTGATCTCTTCACGGACTAACCGATTTTCCGAATCCCGGTAGACTCTATAAGTACCAATTGAACCTATATTGCAGAAGAGGCCCTTGTCAGTCTTGACTAACACTTGCGGCCCACGAAGAGGCTTAGAACACACAGTTGGGCACACGACTCGAACCACATAAGAAAAGACTCTTTTTTTTTTATAAGTCGGAGGGAATGGATCCCTTTTGGGGTTTCTAAGAAAATAATGGAATCGTCACACTAGTATATAGACCATCTCGCGGTCCCATATACTCATCGGATTCCATCGCGTTTGTTAATCCTACATGTATCGGGATTAAACTAAATTAATGTAGTAAAGCATATATGTGGGGACGGATTTTTATTTTCGTCCAAAATAACCACTTTTGGGGACGGATTTTTATTGCGTCCGTTTCAACAAGTTGGCATGTATGATTTGAAGACATTAGTTTAGGGAAATCTCGGTACATGGAAACCGACTTGAGTCACGGAGTGTTAGACCCTAACTAGAATTGTGTGGCTTGTGCTCGGCTTGAATATGAGGCTCAAAGGTCACCCCCGGCATGTAGTCATGAACTACGCCACGGGCTGAGGTTTACCGCTTCGAAAGAGCCAAGGTCGAGTAGAGCTTGAAACTTTCTAGGACGGGCCTCGACGGGTTTGGGGTTGGACTTGTGCGACTCGATAGTGAGCAGTTCATAGGAATATGTGCATGTAGTGTGAGGTCTAACAAGTGACAAAATATTTTTTATATTTTTTTTTCAAAAGAAACAAAAAAAAAAACAAATAAGCACATAATTACAACTTTCGAATCACCCGTGTGACCGATAAAATAGAACATAAAATTAAAACAGTCCGAAGTTCAGAATAACCACTGATGCAGGCAACTGTGCCCACACCCCCATCACACTGCTCTGTTCTGAGACCTGTTTCTGTTCTGGGAAC
Organism: Campanula takesimana; assembly: GCA_026119855.1. Taxonomy (NCBI): domain Eukaryota; kingdom Viridiplantae; phylum Streptophyta; class Magnoliopsida; order Asterales; family Campanulaceae; genus Campanula; species Campanula takesimana. The sequence goes on along the minus strand of JAOWBW010000136.1, from coordinate 1,982,295 downwards.
CAACCCAGAAGCGTGCGCCTCTGAGTGTTGATACGAGACGCGCGCGCATGGCGCGATGCTATTGGGAGGCGCGCGCTTCTGGGCACACCTGTCAGATTGTCAGATTTTGGACTCAGGGGATTGCCCTGGTCCTATGTGCATATTGTAACCCCTGCAGAAATGATTAGTGGAAAATAGCATAAGAAGAAGATGAAGAAGATGAAGAAGTGGGCGATTCTGGACCTTGGTGCGGGATGCGCACGCCTTAGGCTGAAGAGGCCAGAAGCGCGCGCCTCCCCTATCAGGAGTCAGAATGCCCAGAAAAGATGTAGATTTTGATCAGAATGCAAGTTTAACCCTCAAACTCTCCCCAGCGGAGTCGCCACTGTAGATACCCCGGGAAACCACAACTTGGCTAGAGCGGTAAATTATCATAGGATGTCTAACTTGTTTTAGATTGTTTAGAGTCGCCACCTATGTTTTGAGGAACATAAGAAAAACCTATTGATGATAGCCTAAGTTTGATTACAAAAACAGAGATTCCTTGTTTTGAGGTTCGGGGGTTAGATTACGAGATGGGAAGTACCGAAACACCCATCTCGCCCAACTAAAGTTGGTCTTACTTGATCAAAATCTACATGAATGATAAGCGTTCTTCTTCTTCTTCTTTAAATCATAAAAAGGGGTTTAAAATAGAGTTTGGAATGTAGGAGATAACTCTTTAACCGACCTCAATGAGATGAGGTGATCATTAGAGTCATGTCCCAAAATGATTTGGGGTGATTGCACTTTGATAATACAAAAAGAAAGAGAAAAGAGATGAAGTTGAGAAAGGGAAAGAAATAGCTTTACCTAGACTCCAAGAGACTTCAAACACTTCTTGTTGATTTACTTGGAGAAATCCTTTGGAAAATGCTTTGAAAGTAGGAGATTTGGTTTATTGTAATATGAGATTGAGAGCCAAAAGTCCAAGGTCAAGGTCAAGGTCAAGGTTTTTCGGTCCTTGAAAATGGAGGTAAAGGGGGTTTTTTATAGGTGAAAGAGAGATGTTTTTGGTGCCAAAACTCAGTCACCAAGAAATCTTTCCCGGGCAAAATCCTATAAATTGAGCAAAGGAGAGAATCCTGGCCAGAAATCTGTAACCGACGCCCAGAGGCGCGCGCTTCCTGCTTTGGGGGCGGAAGGCGCGCGCGTCTGGATCCTCCTGTCGGAGGCGCGCGACTCAGAGAAGGCAATTTTGACAGAATGGACTAGAAAGTCAGCCCTGTTATTCAGTTTAGTCCCTGGACTTAACGAAGTCAGTCAGGAACTTAACGGAGGTGACAAAAACTAACGAGAAACACTTAAAATGGGGAGAAACACAAGATCAAATGTGCAATCGGGGTGAGCGGTCCAAGGCGGGGTGTCTACAGTTAGTAGCTAGAAGCGGCAGAAAGTCAAGGAATGGTCAATCTGGTTCAAGTGAATGGTATAAGAATGTGATATGTCATGGTTGCAAGGAGAAGGGACACATTAGAAGGTTTTGTCCAAACCAAGAGAATACAACCGCGAAGACAAAAGGGTGAAGCTGGAGTGGTGTTTGAACACACTAGTGATGACAGTGACTGTGATGCACTTACTGCTTGTGATTCGGGTACCGAAATTCGTGATAGTTGGATTTTGGATTCGGGTTGTTCTTATCATATTAGTCCCAACCGGGCATGGTTTTGTTCATATAAGGCTGCCGACGGAGTAGTTTTGTTGGGGAATAATACTGCATGCAAGGTTGTTGGTATTGGGACTATTAAGGTTAAGATGTTTGATGGAGTAGTGCGGAAATTACAGAATGTCAGGTATGTTCCTGAATTGAAGAAGAACCTGATTTCCTTAGGCACCTTGGATAGCCTTGAGTATAGTTTGTCCATTGCTAATGGCGAATTATCGGCTATTAAAGGTGACTTGGTGGCATTGAAGGGAAAGAAGGTGGGGACATTGTACAAGCTTCTTGGGTCTACGGTTGTTGGTGATGTGTCTATTGTAATGGGGTCAATGGTTGAGGCGGAGGTTACTCAATCATGGGACATGACATTGGGTCACATTGGCTTGAAAGGGATGACAGAAAAGGCTTGGTATTTGTTGTCACAGGCATTGTTGGGTACAGAATTTTGTGTGGAGGCGATTAGGATGACTGCTCACTGGGCTAATCGTTCTCTAAATTCTTGTATTGGGATGAAGACTCTAGTGGAGATGTGGTCAGGATCTCTAGGAGATTCCTCAAGATTGTGTATTTTTGGGTGTCCCTTGTATGCTTGTGTGAACAACAAATTGGATCCAAGGGACAAAGGATGTTATTTTGTTAGGTATACTACTGGAGTGAAGGGATTCCGGTCATGGAATCCTGTGGCATCTAAGTTCCTGACATGTAGAGATGTTGCTCTACTTCTCCGTGGGAAAAAGTGTTCTGCAGAACGAATATATAAACAGGTGGAGTTAGTCGGAGATGAAAAAGATATGGTGGAACTTGACTTAGATGTTAATGATGTGTCTGATGAAGCGACTCCAATTGATGCTCCAGTTCAAGAGGAGGAGACCAACAAGTAGGTGGAGACTACCATTGTTTTTGGTAGAGTTCGATATGGTTGGGAGGATATGGTGACTTATGCATTGTCCGCTGCGAAAACAGTAAGTATGCATAAATTAATTTCTTTCAATGAAGCTATATTGTGTGATAAATCTGCTATGTTGTCGGTCGTTGTGAAAGAAGAGATGGTATCTCTTATTAAAAGTCAGACATGGGAATTTGTTAGATCAGCACCAAAGAAGGTGTTAGTCAGTCACAAGTGGATCTACAAGTTCAGAGATGGTACTCCAATGTTTAGGGTAGACTACAATGATTTTGTTTCACCAGTTGTTAGACACTTATCTATTCACAACTTGTTGAGCATTGTGGCGATGCGGGATCTAGAGTTTGAGGTGGAGATCTACATGCGCCAGCCTGAAGGGTTTGTTGTCGAGGGTAAGGATCATGTTTGCCTGTTAGAGAGGTCCTTGTATGATTTGGAGCAATCAACTCGACAGTGGTATAAAAGGTTCGACACTTTTATTGTTACCCATGGTTATGCTAGAAGTGGATATGATTGCTGTGTTTACTTGATGGTTTGTAGTGATGGCACTTTGAGTTATCTTGTTTATGTCAATGGCATTCTTGTGGCTACGATAGATATCAATGATGCTTACCAGGTGAAATGGTTATCTTCTTTAGATAGTCCCAAGTCTAAAGATGATGTGTCACGGGTTCCGTATTCAAATGCTTGTGTGTGCATTGTGTATGGCAAGAACAATGATGGTTTTATTGGGTATGTTATGACTATAACGGAGGCGGTCATGTTGAAAAAGCCGGGTTCGAAGGTTTCGATTGCTAAGTTCAAGAAGTTCTTGGACTTAGTTGGTGTTACTAGTCATTGATGCCCGTAGGGGCGGGAGCGGCGGAGATAGATATGTTCTCTTGGTTTACTAGCTTTTCGGAATTGATCGTCAAGGTGGAGAATTGCTGAGGGTGACTCTCAATTCGGGTTGATTTGGTCTTGCAACGGAGAAGAAAACCAGACAGGAGGTCTGGGTGGTCGCCCACATTGCTGATCCAAAGGTCCAACAGTCTGATGACTTGGGCGGTCGCCCACTTGGGGTTTGGGCGGTCGCCCACAGTGTCGGGATTGGGATTCCTGAATCGATTTGGAAACAGATTTTGGCTGTGATTTGGATTCCTATTCTTTTTAGGTTGGGTTTATATTTCGTGTATAAATATAGACAAGCCTCCTGACCTATTCTTGTGACTTGGAAGCCTTGTAGAGAGAGAGATTGATAGAAAAGCTAGGTTATTCACTATTGTGAGAGATTGTGAGATTGTGTGAAAGGTTTTCACCTTGATTCTCCTTGTACTCTTCTTGATTATAGTGAATTAATTCTCCGTCGCCCTTGGATGTAGCCAAATTGGTGAACCACGTAAATCTCTTGTGTTCATCTATTTTTCAATTTTGTTCCGTTCTTGCTATTTTGTTATTTTGTGATTTCATCTTTATCAATTAAGCAATTGTGTTTGGGCTTAAAATCCTTACAATAGTCATATTTATTTCAAGGAAACACAATATTAATGAAATGTTGATGAGTAGAAAATAAATTTGTCATTGAATTTAGAAGAATCCGGTGTTGGTAGCCTATGCTGATCAATGGTGTTTAATGGAATGTCGTTTATATTGCCTTGGAAACATTTACGAATTTTAAATTTAAGTATTTGAGATTTAGTTTTGCAAGCTAAATGAGTTTATAGACGAGAAACTTATGAAAGATCGTGGTGCATGTTGAAATGACGGTACGTTTATGTTGGATGTGGTTTCAGTTTTGGCGGTAATTTAGGTGAAACTGGAATCATCCTTTTATACGTATCATCATTGATCCCGTGTCACTCTACATAACGTCCAAATTTTATTTATTTACTTTGATTTGTTATTTTGAATAAAAATGTAAAAAAGGTAAGAACAAAGAAAGAATTTTTCAAATTACTAAAACGGGAATTTAGGATCTTCTTGACCTTCCTTTAATCAGCCAATAGTCTAGTATAGATTTAAGAGCATCAATTATTTATGGATTCCAATAATTTTCATTGTAAAAGTAATAACTCCACTTGATAAAGCAAAAAAGACTATAAATTTTAAATCATTAAAATATAATTTCAGTCAAATGAAAGAGTGGATATGATGTACGAGGCCGTCTTTGTCACTGTGAGGCGGTCACATGCTACGTAACACAAGTTGATTGGTGGACAATTATTATTCATTCGTAATAATTTAGTTTTTGTTTGGATGTGTAACAGTAATCATTTTTCTCATTTTGTGTTTATATTTTCTATATATATATATATAGAGAGAGAGAGAGAGATATACATATATAAGTTTAAACTGTTTATTTTATTATTCAAATTATTATTTGTTACTTAAAATTATCACATTTATCAAATATTATTTTTTTTTTATTTTTTTTTTGGCAAAACAGACAATTTTAAAATTTCATAATACTGTATTAATTTTTACAGCTGATTATTTTACTGTTAAAAATGACACGAAAAAAAAATGCTAGTACTAACTACTAAGCACTACTATCTCTCAAGTAACGATGTTGATTAGTTTGTTTCTCACTCTCATACTGCCTCCGTCTCGAAATGATCTTCTCATTTGACTATTCAAACTTTTTAAGGATATGAACACTTGTTTTACTATTCATGTTTTGTTTATAAACTTTTAAGGCCAAAATATAGAAACAAGAAGAATTTTTTGGGACAATGAGAAAAGCAAATAGGAAGATCATTTTGGGGCGGAGGGAGTATTACTTAAACCGACCAATTAGGAGCAATCTCTTTCAACCAAAAGAAAACTTGAAAGAGAGATGTGTCTTGTCTAGGTAGATAAATCTATATTTGACAAATGAAGCTTGTTTCTAGTTCTTTCAATACTATGTAAGATCTCCCAATTATGATTGGTTGGTTGGTAAAACAAATTGCCTCGATTTTGGGTAATTAATCTTACCAAATGTGTATTAATTCCAAACTAATTAAAGTCTTGATTTTCATTTAATTACTCTTAATTGGATGTATTTTCATTGTCATTTGCCAGAAGTCTAGGGTGCAAGATAACGACACTTATGTTTATTCAAATGGTGACATCAATGTACGTTGGATTTTTTTGATTAAGGTTTGATCAAGGTGAGTTTGGTAACTTCACAAAAACAAGTACTCCCCCGTCTTTGTTTAAATTACAAAATAAATACTCCTTCCGTCAAATTTTAAGAGTCAAAAAATGGGTGAATTCAAGAATTAAGGAAAAGGTGATGTGTTGTGAGTGATGATAGTTGGGTAGGAGAGAGAAAGTGGGGTAGAGAAAAGTTAGTGGATAAATCTATCTTTGACAAATGAAGCTTGATTTTCCATTTTCCATTTTAGGATAATTAAGAGAAAAGTTAGTGGATAATTATTGTGAGTATGACATGTAGGACCCATTTTCCATTTTAGGATTTTGACTCTTAAAATGGAACGCCCTTTTAAGAAATTTTTGACTCTTACAGTGGGACGGAGGGAGTATTGTGTTAAAAAATTAAGATGTACTCCCTCCGTTCCATAGTTATGTGGGCAAAATGAGTTTCGCACGGGAATTAAGGGATGAATAGTAGTGGTTAGTTGTTTTGAGTGTGAAAAGAGAAGTAGGAGAGAGAAAGTGGGGTAGTGAATAGTAAATTGATTGGTGTTGTGAGTATAAAAGTAAAGTAGGAGAGAGAATGGGTGGGAAAAATAGTAAAGATTTTTTTTACCATTTTAAGAAAGTGTAACATATCAATGCGACGCACAAAATAGAATTTTGTCGACACAGTTATGGGACGAAGTGAATATATAATAATAATGTCTTGTGAGAATGGATAATGAGTAGGGATTATTAGTGGCACCTCAAATATTAACGGGAGAGACGAAGTCAATCATACAAGAAAGAGAAGAATAGTATGAAATACTCAAATATTATTGTTCACAATAGTTGAATATTTATACAAGTAGGTGGAGTACTTCCCAAACTATTCTAAATACATTAAATAATGTAACTAAACAATGTTAATCCTAATAGAAAACTAAAATCAAATACTCTTGAAAAGTAAATAATACAATGTCTAGAAAACATACAGTTGTAGATATAAAAATATTCTTTAATATCCTTAATATGCCCCCGCAAGATGGAAGATCTTTGGATAAGTATAATCTTAAAAAAGTTATGAGATGAACTGGACTTGTATATAATAATAAGGTCTTGTGAGTATAAATAGTGGGTATGGATTATTAATGAGGTTGGGACTAATAAATGGGTAAGTTGATTTAAATATGACTAGTGAGTTTCATTGATTAAAAATATTATAAAAAAGTTATTTTAAACTTTTGTAATTCTAAATGAGACAGTTAGAGTGACAAATTTTGTAAATTTAAATGAGACAGAAGGAATCTTATTTTTAATTTTTTTTACCAAAGTCCAAAACTAAATAGTGGGAGAAAATAATGGAGCTGAGAATCGTAATAAAAAGATAAATTTGACAAAATATCCAACGTTGATAAATAACCAGCCTTAAATTTATAATTTCAAAACGTAAACTGGCTGCAGGACCACCTGAATAACAAGCACTAGAAGACGTGGCATTGATCTAAATAGAGCTGGTTTATTTAATTCTAGATTTTATTTTATTTTATTTTTTATTTTACTTTATCTTTCAAGTCTAACTTCTTATATGAATAATCATTATTATAGTGTACGTAACTACTGGTTCAAAAAAAATATCACAGCCGAGTTAAAACTTAAAACATTAATTTGAAATTTAGGGGAAACTAAATTGTACAAACAAGTTCAGTTCAGATTAAATTAGATGGTTTAGAACAAAAGAAATAAATTGTTGTTACCTTTGCCTAAAAGATTTTTTTATTATATTTTTTTATAAAAAAATGTCATTTACAATTAGCTTGTCCCAAAATAAATGTCGTATTTTTAAATAATAAAATTATCTTATCACATTATTTACTTTCAAGTAGTGTACAAACAAGTACTCCCTCCACCTTATAGTAAATGTGCTATTTTCCTTTTTGGTCTACTTCGTAATAAATGTCGCATATTTATAATTAAAAGCCACATTATAATTTCACCGGTATGCAAAAAAAAAAGCATATTTTTTTTAAAAAAAAATATTGGTAAGCCAAATATAATATTTATTATGAAACAGGGGGAGTTCATAACATCAGTGGCATGTCAAATTGTCCCCAAAAGAGTGGCCCAGTGGTAAAGCCAAGCCTCACCCTCGGTGAGCGCTAGGGTTCGATCCCTCTCCCCGCCTCCTTATGGCGTAGACATCTTCAAAAAAAAAAAAAAAAAAATGGCACGTCAAATTAGAGGAGAGAGTACTTTGCTTTGAAATAATCTATTAATAGCAATTTTAATTGTTATTCAGGACCATGATATATATATATATAGTTTGCCACAAATTAAGTTCTGTTATTTCGGATATAGTAGGAACGTTAGCAATCACAATTCGTAACAAAATAAAATTAATTTATTGTGAAATACTATTCAAACGCCATAAACAATTAGTAATCATTGGCCACCTCAACCTCCATTTTTTTTTTTTTTTTTTTTTGGTACAGCTCAACCTCCAAATATCAATATGATAATGCCGTACTTGCTTCTTTGACCGGCCAGTAAGAAGCTGCAACATGCATCAAGGGTTAATTTGACCCCTTTCGCTATGGACATGGTCAATTTATTTACTTACATGTATTATAATGATTGTACAAATTTAATTTTAATTACCAAAAAATCTATCTACTTTATATCATATCTGAAAAAATATTTAAATAAATTGTCTGGAAATTCATTCTCAAAAGACTTGTGGAGAAATTGATAGTATTCATGTAAATTTATGGTGATATCGACTTTCTTCTTATTACATTGTTGTATCGTGTTATTATTCAAGTGAATCATATACGTTTGTGAGCTTAACTTTTTTAAGCACGATCCGCATGAAATTTAGACATGCTTGCTAACAATTCGGGCAAAACAGCTATTGTAATTTAGGGTAAGCTTCCGATTTTTGTGTAGATTCATCTTTTTTTATTTAATTGTGAATGAACTATCATTCACTAAAAAAAATTAAAAAATTCCAGCACAACCACTAATTTCTTAACTATGGTTAGATCTATAGTTATGAGCCTATTCACCGCGTCACTAGAGTTAACCCATATTAATTTATTTTTAACCCTAACGTAAAGGAGTATTAACGAATCATTAACCTCCACCGTACCATTAGCAACTGGCTTTTAAGATTTAAATAATGCTAATAATAGTTGGCGAAATCATTAGGGAAACACACTAAATCTATAAATAGTCATTAGTGTTTTAAGAATATGTTCCTCCACTCCAAACACTTTCTTAAAATTAATAATATACGTGGCAGCATATTATAGGGACAAATACTTGATCCCTGTTGATAAGCAACAGAGAATATAATCATATAAATAACTCTAGCTAGGGTTTGATCCTAATTTTCTTTAGTAGAAATTAAACTAAGTTAGGTATAAATTATGCATATATAGAAAAGAAAGAAAACATGTGCTTAAAGTTAAATTTTCCTTAATTGTATTTATCCCTTTGTTTATTTATGGATCATGTGCTTAACATTTCCTATTTGGTGATTATTGCCTTTCTTTATGACTTTTTCTGGCCTTTCTTTTAATACTCCCTCCGTCCCAAAATGATTTTCACGTTTGACTATTCAAACTTTTTAAGGATAGGAACACTTGCTTCACTAGCCAAGTTTGTATTCATGAACATTTAAGCCTAAATTATATAAATGAGAAGAACTTTTTGAGACAATGAAAAATGGCAAATAAAAAGATCATTTTGGGACGGAATGAGTATTATATTGTTGCCTTTAGAGTTGTCATTATAAGTTATTCGTTAGTTCTATAACTGACGCTTAATAACTTTGATTATAGAACTCGTAAATTCGTTGGAGGAGTCACATTTCATGACACACGCTGTAAAAACTTCCATTTTTCAAAGAAACAAATTTTGTAATAAAGAGATTATTTCGTAAAATTGGTTTGAAGAGGTCTAGTTACATCTAGTATCTACTTTTAAATACGAATGTTCATTTCATTTTTTATTTAATTTTCATAATCTCGCTCGTTTATTTAAGACTGATAATAAAGGAAGGTTATGATCCGATCACATGACCCGGTCGCCTCAACTCTTCGCCACTAGAGTTAGAAGTTCTACAACCTAAACCTTAAACCCCATAAAAACAGGATTTATAATTTATGGAGGAACTAGTTTCCCCCAAAATTTTCTCAATTGATAATAAATACTCCCTCCGTCTCAAAAAGATAGTCTAATTTGATTTTTTTTACGGTCAACACAAATGTAATTTGACCAAATATTCATGTCAATTTAATCATCCTATTGAAATACCAAAAATCGTAATTGATAATCATTAAGTTATTTATCAATAACAATTTAAAGAATTTTATTAGGATGATTAGATTAATTATAATGTTTGGTCAAAGTGCACTTGTGTTGACCTTTATAAAACCAAATAAGAATATCATTACGGGACGGATGGAGTATTAATTTAATTTTAAGTGGATTTCACTTGCTATTAAATCTTAATTTTGAGAGGAGGGTTGTACCAAATGCTCAGCAAAACTACCCATATTCCATACACACAGTATGAATTATAGGAATTTAGGTCATGGTAGACCAAATGTGTATCAGTCGGACATTTTTTTTTTAAAGTTTGGTACCAAACCAGGGAAACAAACTTGGCATGTTACCAAGGATTCTCCACACCTCCCCCATGGGGGAGTCGAACCCTGTATCTCCAGGTGGGAGGCACTTTCGCACTATGTGCGATACCACTAGACCAGAAGGTCTTTGGTTATCAGTCGGACATTGGAATGTCAATTTGCATCTTAACAGCAACTTTAAAACTGACGATGCCTAGAGGCAGGGTGAAACTTGTCTCAAATTTGGCCCAAGTTAAGCTGCTTTATCCGTTTTTTTCATTATTATTGTTATTATTATTATGAAAAAATTATTCTAAGAAATATATTGAAATATTTTTTAAGTGTAATATTTAAGGCAGACCGATAGAAATAGTGAAAAATATTATGTACAGTAATTGCATCATTATGAAGGGATAGTGCAATTTCTGCACCTAAGTGTTGTTAGTGATGACTAACAAATTAGCTCCGTCAACGAGATCAAAGCTATTAATTCTATTGCTCTCTTCGAGATTGAGATCGAAATTTATAATTTTAACACTTGATTGTCAAGTACTTTTTCTGTCTCATAATAAAAGTATTTTTTTTTTTTTGGCGATCCATAACAAAACTTACTAATCTAAAATGAAAATTTGAAAATACTTTCTCCATCTCAATTTAATGGTTACTTATTTTCGTTTTGAGCGTCCGATACTAATGGCTACTTATTTAAATGTTCAATTTTCTCCCTCTCCTACTCACTCACAACAACTATTCACTTATTATTCTCTGGGCAATGCTAGGGTCACAAAAAGATTTCACAAAATGAATGATATAAAATGAGGTGGCGATATTTTATTGGATACATCGATAGTGGACCCGGCACAATCTAATTAAAAGCACCAATAAAATCATGACAAGTCATTTTGTAAACCAAATTTTGTGACACTTTTTGTGACTTTATATGCACCCTTATTCTCTACCTCATTTTCTCTATTCAATCCACCCACAACTACTACTTTTTCAATATATTTTCTTAATCCCTGCATATACAATTTAGTAACCATTAGTTTGAGACCAGGGGCGGATCTTGTGTTATAGCTGGGGGTGCAAGAGCACCCGATCAACTAAAAATTGTAGTTAACTTGTTTGTATTTTTTTCAATAACAAAGACTTGTATAAGACGGTCTCACACGTGAGACGGATCTCCTTGAGAGATTGAATGGTTTGCCCCCTATGGGTGGGGCGGGGCAAGCCTGAAAGTTTAGATAGCTAGAAAGATCAACCAAACAGAGACGTGGTGTGAGACTTAGTGAGAACACACACCTAGTTACACCACAACACACACAGCGGAATGTAAAAAGACAATAGATATAAAATAACACTTATCTTCAGTAATGAACTGAAGACAATAAAACTCTTCTTATAAGAAATAGATATGATAGTGTTTACAGTAAGGATTCTTAAGAGAAGAACTAAACCACTCAAGAATACAACCTCACAACAAGTTGTATTCTACTAAAACACTAAAACTCGCCAAACTTGATTCTGTGGGAAGCAAGCTGTAAAACCCTGAAATCGATCTCTACATCAATAGCCGGCCTTGGTATGTATACACGGCAAGAAACCCTAATTGATTTGTCAATCAATATCTCGAAGATCTTGAGATAAACATCAACAAGATCCTTTCCTTATGTGAGCCAATCATAGACATTATGAGATCCCTACAAAAACTATAAAGATATACACTACACAACCTAATTAATAGGTTAGTAAATAAAACATAAAGAAAGTAACAAATCTAAACTAGAAATTAATAAATAAAACTAAGTGATTAAACTTGTGTGCCAAGCCACACTTTCAATCTCCCCCTGATTTGTTGCTTTCTGGTCAAAAACAACATACCAAGACGGAGATAAAATCAAAAAAAAATACCACCACGGAACTATTCTGCACTTCTATCATCATGACTTCCACTTGCACCTTCACGATATCCAATTCCTTGCTGATTCAAATTTTCCCAACGAAACCCTTCGTGAGCGACATCTTTGAAAACACTACTTCCTCCAGCAGCAGCAGCATCCACTCCCCCTTTTTGACCAGAAATCCGACCCTTTTCAGCAAGCAATCTGTTTCTCCTGGCAGAGAGCTCTTGAAACTTCACCTTGTACTCTAGCATAGTCTTTTCTAAAAATGCAATTTCTTCATCATAGATAACAGCTGGATCAGTTGGTGGGGATGGAGGTAAGTTCACACTGTCATCCACATCAGCAATGTCATCGCGCTCTTCATGCTTATCTTCCCCATATTCAATGGGAATATCAATCAATCTGTAAGCATGCGAAGTAACAGGCTTTATTCCCATAGCATCAGCCTTAACACCAGAAAGATCCTTCTCCACCAGTTCAACTCCTTGCTCCAGACACATAGATGAAATGAGACATGGGAATGGCAATGCCCAGGGCAGCACTTTTTCTGCAAATTGAGTCACACTCCCAAAGACTACTTCTCCCAGATTAAACCCCTCCCTCTTAGCAACCCTGTAGATAAGTTCTGCATTAGGAATTGTAACGGTGGAAGCATTTGAAGAGGGTCTCCAGTTGTAAGTGGACAATTTAAACAGGTATCCATATAGACTGGTGAGAGAGGTGATCTGGATCCCTTTCTTCCATTTTGAGAGCAAACCATTTGAAATGGTTGAGGCAAGGAGATCAGGATGGACTGAACTTTGAGGACCAATGGGAGGAGGAGAGGACAGGAATCTATTGATTTCAGCCACAGAAAATTTAACATGTTTTCCCCTCACATACACAAGACCACTCCTTTCAGATCTAGGATCTTTGATGTCAAGGGTCAAGTTTGCATAGAACTCAGAAACAATGCATGGGTAGTACACAGTGGGGAATGTCACAGAATTGTAAAGATTAAGATCTTTCAAAAGCTTATCCAAATTTACTGTGTCAAACCCAATATCTCTAACTCTTTCAGCCACAACCTTCTTTTCAGAAAACGATTTTCCCCTATCCCTAGCTTCAGGAGTAAGATAGAAAAGATCAAATGGATCACTTACAGAGGAGTGGACAGTTTTTTTTCTTGTGGAACGCCTAGACACAGGCGTGGAACTGGGAGGTGCATTCCTTTTCTTTGAGCTTCTGGTTCTAGGTGTGATATCTGGTGTGATCACATCTTCCATCTCATCAGCTTTAAGCCCCTCCAAATCATCTTTGCCCAATTTGAATGTAAAATCTGATTCTTCTGAGTCATCAGATTCAGGTTCATCTTCCTGATCCTCCTCTTCTTCCTCCATTATTTGTTTTCCCTTTTTCAGGGCTATCTGTTCATCCAGCAACTGTTTGAGAGGGATATTGTCTTCCTCTTCTTCATCATCAAGACCTTCAGCCTCCTCAACTCTGCCTTCTTCTTCAACCTCTTCAGTTTGATCAGGGAATTCATCAATTCCAACCTCCTCTTCGATATGATCACAATGCTCAGGAATGTCTCCTCTTTCAGAAACCTTTTGAGCCAGAGATTGGAGTTCTTGTTGAGGACAAGAATATGAGGGAAAATATCAGATGTGTCTGGAGGTGAGACTTCACCTTGAACCTTACTGGAAACCTCTCCCCCTTTCTCTGACCTTTTTCTGGGCACAAGTTGATATGCCTCTGCATCATCATCAGATTCACTTGTTTCATCCCTGAGACTCAAACTGGTTGGCGCTACAGTAGGGGTTGACTGAGATTTTGATGGTGGTGGAACAGAGCTTCCCCTTCTTGGAGTATCTTTCTTCTTTGATTTTTTCGAGCTAGCCCTTTTCTTCTCTTTTCCCTTTGATTTTGTGGGCGCATACTCATCATCACTTGCTTCAATCATTTCTGGCTCCCCCATAAACGGACGCCATTTTGGAGTAACAGACTCCATCTGAGGCTCAAAACCTCGTTGTCGGAGGGACCACCTCGGAACATTTTTAACCCCATGCTTTTCCCCCACAGCCTTCAAATTTCCTGGATTTTCTACATCGATGACATTTGTTTCATCACCAGGTAAGGCGACTGAGATTGCAACATCCTCAGTGTTGATTGAAGGAACAATTGCAGAGGTTGGATCCTCCGAAGCTTTCGCCGGAGTCGGAGATGAAGGAAGCACCGTAGAGTTAGGGTTTCGATCGGCCATTGATATTCTGCAGAGATAGATTAGAAGACAGAGAAGAATAGAAAAAAAAATCAAGAGAGAGTAAGTGAGATAAGAGATGAGATAGCAAGGATATTTATACCGACTCACATCACACATCAATTCAACCTAGACTCCTAGGGAGAGGAGAGTACACACAGGATTAATTACTTGGCAGAGGGTCCCACGGAGAGAAAAAAGGTAGTCTCACAAACAAACTCTCCGAAATAAATAGATGGAAAGGATAATGATTATCAAAAAACAAGATTTCACAAATATTTTGAGAATAATTATTATACCATAGATACATACAAAATCCCGAAAAATTATACTCCCCCTAAATACATAGCCAATAAAACGCAGTTTATTCATGGATTTCATTGAGCAGAATCTTACAAGTATGAAGCACGAGAAGAACACATAATTAATTAGATGAGATATTCACAATGGTAGGGACGACTCAAGAAAGAAAAAAATAATAATAAAATATATGTAAGTGAAGTGTACAACTCAGATTAGTGTGACTTGGGATGAATTCACACCCGGGGACTCAACTTATCCAAGAACTTCAATGAACATTACTCCCAATCTGCTCAGCCTCTAGAATGCACCCACCCCTTTTTTAATTGTGGGAAATGAACTTGTGGGTAGCTTTCACTCTACATTAAAACCAAAGATAGCCCTTTCTCTTTCAAATGGTCGTATCAAATTCGAGGCACACTTTGTTTATGTGTGAGTTCGTTTGATCACATTCGGATTGGCTGCATACAATGGTGGAGCAGCTGTTTCCCAAGAAGGCATCCACTGAGAGATAAATTGAAGGCTTTTGCCATATAACCACAGAGAGAGTTCACAGTTCAAGGACCAGTCAAGTCAAGGGAGTGGATCAAGTGATCACTCTGAGATGTACAGTGCACAAATACAATGCAATTTTTTTTTTTTTAAAATAAAATAAAAGGAATACTACAAGTGTGACACCTGGTGTGATCAAACAGGGGATCACACCATCATATGATGCAAAGTCCAAGAGACTTCCTTAGGGAGGAAAATCTCTGAAAGTCTAGGGCCTTTGTGAAAATATCAGCCAATTGATTCTCTGTTCTTACGGGTTCTAGGCTAACAATTTTCTGTTCAACCAAATCTCGAATAAAGTGATGTCTGATGTCTATGTGTTTAGTTCTTGAATGTTGGACAGGATTTTTTGCAATATCCATCGCACTCAAATTATCACAAAAGACAGTAAGAATTTTCAACCCGTAGTCCTTAATCATCTGATTCATCCAGAGGAGTTGTGTGCAACAGCTACCTACAGCAACATACTCTGATTCAGCAGTGGACAATGACACACAGTTCTGCTTTTTACTGAACCAGGAAACAAGGTTGTTGCCAAGATAAAAACACCCTCCAGTTGTACTCTTCCTATCATCAGAATTCCCAGCCCAGTCTGAGTCACTGAAGCCTACCAAATTTGTGTTAGTTTCTCTAGTGTAACTAACCCCCAAATTCACTGTCCCACTTACATACCTAATGATCCTTTTAACAGCAGTTAAGTGACTCATCTTTGGGTTGGCTTGGTACCTAGCACAAAGGCACACACTGAACATGATGTCAGGACGACTTGCAGCCAAATACAACAAGCTCCCAATCATACTTCTAAAGAGTGTTGGGTCAACACTTTCCCCATCTTCATCAATACTCAACTTTTGGGAAGATCCCATAGGAGTTTTTTGATGAGAAGCCTTCTCAAGACCAAACTTTTTCACTAAGTTCTTGGCATACTTGCTTTGAGAGATGAACATTCCTTCTCTACTTTGCTTTATTTGAAGTCCAAGAAAATAGTTTAACTCACCAACCATGCTCATTTCAAATGTGGATGTCATGCTTTTGACAAAGTAATCAAGCATGATCTTAGAAGATGACCCAAAGACAATGTCATCCACATATATTTGGGCAACAAGAATTTCTCCTTTCTCTCTTAAGATAAACAAGGTTTTGTCTACCTCACCTCTCTTAAACCCCATTTGGATGAGATGCTCAGTTAGTCTCCCATACCAAGCTCTAGGGGCTTGCTTGAGGCCATACAAGGCCTTTTTCAATCTGAACACATGACTGGGAAACTGAGGATCTACAAAGCCCTTAGGTTGTTCAACATAGGCTTCCTCATTAAGCACTCCATTTAGAAAGGCACTTTTCACATCCATTTGGTGTAAAGTGATGCCTAAGTAGCAAGAGATAGCAAGAAGAAGCCTAATGGACTCTATCCTAGCAACTGGGGCAAAAGTTTCTTCAAAATCAATCCCCTCAATCTGAGTGTACCCCTGAGCCACAAGTCTGGCTTTGTTCCTAGTTATTACCCCATTTTCATCAGTTTTATTCTTGAATATCCATTTGGTACCAATCACATTTCCCCCACTAGGCCTAGGTACCAAAACCCACACATCATTTTTTTCAAATTGGTTCAGTTCTTCTTGCATGGCAACAATCCAGTTATCATCCATCATAGCCTCATTCACATTTTTTGGCTCAAGATGAGAGACAAAACAGCAAGAACTTACCTTGGAGACCAGAGATGTGGTGCAACTCAGACCTGCAAGGTCTCTGTAGTTAACTCTTGGTACCTGTCTTACCTTTACCTTTTCATGTACATCACCTACCACTTGAGATATTGGGTGGTCCTTCTGGATTCTACTGGGAACATCTTTGGTCCTCCCTACATCTGTATCCTCTTGATCTGAACAGCTGGATGCCTCTGATTCTGAATCAGTCTGTCCTGGGTCAGGTGTGACCTTAGGTGTGTTATCACCAGGATTGTCACCTTCGCTTACACCAGTAGACTTGTCAGATTCATCATTGGCGGGGTCCAGCTGATCAACAATTCCTGAAACATCATCCTCAACAGTCTTTAGATTTAAATCAGAAAAATCATCAAAGGTGACATTAATGGATTCCACAATAGTTTTGGTTTTAAGGTTATACACCCTGTATGCCCTACTGTTTGTGGAATACCCCAAGAACACCCCTTTGTCACTTTTGGAGTCAAATTTAGACAAGTGTTCCCTATCATTTAACACATAGCAAACACACCCAAACACATGAAAATACTTGAGGGTTGGCTTCTTTCCCAAAAGTATTTCATAAGGAGTCATGGTGGAACCAACTCTCAAGTAAACCCTATTGCCAATGTGGCAAGCAGTATTGAGAGCCTCTGCCCAGAAACGCTTTGAGATGTTTTTAGAACTAAGCATAACACGTGCCATCTCTTGGAGAGTTCGATTCTTTCTTTCAGCCACCCCATTCTGTTGGGGTGTCTTAGGGGCAGAGAACTCATGAGTGATGCCTTTGGAATTGCAGAACTCATTGAACTGAGAATTTTCAAACTCAGTTCCATGATCAGACCTGATTCTCACAACTTTCTCTCCATGCAAATTCCTCACCTTTTTGTACCAGATTTTGAAAATATCAATTGCCTCGGACTTTTCTTTCAAAAACAACACCCATGTATATCTTGAAAAATCATCAACACACACAAAAGAATACTTTTTCTTACCAATACTCTCAACCTCAATGGGACCCATAAGATCAGTGTGTATTAGTTGAAGATTCCTAGTGGCAGAACTATGAGTGACCCTTTTGTGGGGTGTTTTAGTCTGTTTACCCTTTTGACAAGGACCACACACACAAGGATTTTTAAAATTTAGTCTGGGCAAATCTTTCACAGCATTAAACCGAACCAACTCTTCCATTTTCCTAATGCTGGCATGACCCAATTTTTGATGCCATAACTCAAGATCATCCTTTTTGGCTGAGAGACAGGACAGATTGCTTCCAAAGGTATAGCAATTATCCTGTGATCTAGTGCCAGTGAATAGACAGGAATCAGAATTATCACAAACTTTGCACTCATGCTTATCAAACCGAACATAAAGATTGTCATCACATAGTTGACTTATGCTTATGAGATTAGCTTTCAGTCCTTCTACATGATAGACATTTTTTAGTTTTGGCATATGATTAATGCAAAGAGTGCCTTTACCAACAATCTTACCTTGGGCTCCTCCCCCATAATTCACATTTCCTCCGTTTATGGGAGAGTAGTCAGACAAGTATTCAACATTACCTGTCATGTGCCTTGAGCACCCACTGTCAAAATACCATGAGCTTGACACACTCCCTTTTAGAGAGGTGAGAACAACTTTGCATTCCTCAGATCTCTTGACTTTCCACACAAACTTACCATTTTTTTGATGCTGAGGAGCATGGTGAGATGTCACCTGCCTTCTCACTTGTGGCACTGGTTCTCCAGCATCCCTTAATCTCTGAAAACAAAAAGGTCTGTTGTGACCAGGATTAAAACAGTAATGACAAACAAATCGCTTCTTCCTAGGTCTATCACTCTTTTGAAAATTTTGACTTTTTGAACCAGATGCTTCTTCTTTGACAAAAACATTGTTCTATCCTATACCAGTTCTAGAGTAGCTTCCAATGCTCAACACTTCATCTAGTTTTGCTTTTCCAGTGTTCAATTTAGTGAAGGTTTCATCAGCCTTTTCAAGCTTAGACTTAACTTTTTCAAGTTCCATTTCACCTTTGGTGATGATAACCTCCAGCTTTCCTATGATTTCCTTTTGGTCATCATTTTCCTTAGACATTCTCTCAAGTTCCTTTTTGAAAGCATTGTTTTCCTCAAGAAGTTTTTGGTTCACTTTTTCAAAAACAGCAATTTTTTCTACACGTTTCTCCCAATCTGCAAAGAGATCCGTGTAGGCTTCATGAAGTTCTCCATAGTTCTCTTCACCCTCGTCTTCCTCTGTATTTTCATTAGTGGTGGAGTTGAAGCATTTAAGTACAGAGTCAGAGGGTGTGACCGAAGATGAGAAGTTATCACCATACTCACCAGAATGTAAGTGATTTAGAGAATCTGAGTCAATGACTGCTATGAGAGCAGTCTCATCTTCATCCTCACTATCACTTAGGGTTGCAGTTAGACTCATACCCTTTTTCTTCAGAGTGTTTGCACACTCATTAGCATAGTGACCAAAGCCTTTGCAGGCTCTACACTGAATATTATCACTTTTCTTTTTGGTAAAGCTCCCAGGCCTCTTGAAACTACTCTCAGTGTCTTCTTTGAACTTATCTCCACCATTTTGAAACTTAGGTGGAAACTTGTTTTCACGTTTGTTTTTCAAAAAAGATGTGAATTTCTTTGTTAGTAAAGCAACATCATCACTTTCCAATTCAGATTTATCAATTTCTTTTGAGATTTCTTCAATTTCCTTTGGAACTTTAGACACATTAGCTAGAGCAGTAGCAAGGGCTATGTTATCAGCCTTGTGTTGCTGTTGAATAGCCAAATTCATTTCAAACATGGTTAGTTTGCCAACAAGAGCATTATATCCCAAGGTGGCAGTATCATTGGCTTCTTCAATAGCAGCAATTTTTATGTTAAACTTTTCTGTAACGGTTCTTAGTAACTTACTTACTAGCCTAGCATTAGAAATAGGATCACCTAGGGAGAGGCACTCATTAGAGATATCTTTGATTTTAGCAGAATAGCTTTTGATATCTTCAGTGTCTGACATTCTCAAGTTTTCAAACTTAGTCATGAGAATCCTCAACCTAGTGCCTTTCACTCCTTCATCTCCTTCACAATGAGCTTGAAGAATATCCCAAGCATTTTTGGCAATGCTTTGATTGGTGACCAGTCTGTACATGTCTTCATCCACATGGCTGGATATGGCACCCAAAGCTTTGGAATTATAATTTGCTAGGGTTACTTCATCAGTTGTCCAGTCTTTCTCCGGTTTAGAAATGTAGACCTTTTCTTCAGAGGTTTCACCCTCTGCAGCCTTACTTTCCATCCTTGGAGGAGTCCAGGCAACTATGATACTCCGCCATGCTCTTTCATCAATTGCTTTGATGTACAGACGCATTTTGGATTTTCACAAGGCATAGTTTGTACCATCCAACACAGGTGGTCGATACTGACTCAACTGACCTTCCATAATGACTATCCTTTCTGGATCTCACTCAGTATATCGAGTGGAGGCTCTGATACCAATTGAAAGTTTAGATAGCTAGAAAGATCAACCAAACAGAGACGTGGTGTGAGACTTAGTGAGAACACACCTAGTTACACCACAACACACACAGCGGAATGTAAAAAGACAATAGATATAAAATAACACTTATCTTCAGTAATGAACTGAAGACAATAAAACTCTTCTTATAAGAAATAGATATGACAGTGTTTACAGTAAGGATTCTTAAGAGAAGAACTAAACCACTCAAGAATACAACCTCACAACAAGTTGTATTCTACTAAAACACTAAAACTCGCCAAACTTGATTCTGTGGGAAGAAAGCTGTAAAACCCCGAAATCGATCTCTACATCAATAGCCGGCCTTGGTATGTATACACGGCAAGAAACCCTAATTGATTTGTCAATCAATATCTCGAAGATCTTGAGATAAACATCAACAAGATCCTTTCCTTATGTGAGCCAATCATAGACATTATGAGATCCCTACAAAAACTATAAAGATATACACTACACAACCTAATTAATAGGTTAGTAAATAAAACATAAAGAAAGTAACAAATCTAAACTAGAAATTAATAAATAAAACTAAGTGATTAAACTTGTGTGCCAAGCCACACTTTCAAAGCCCATTTCCGCTCTTGTCAAGATCCGTCTCATGTGTGAGACCGTCTCACACAAGACTTCCTCTTTTTCAATTTCATTTGTTAAGTGCACCCGACAATATATATATATATATATATATATATATATATATAACAAACCTGGTAAACCAAATGAGGATATAAGTTTGTGGAGGTCGTAACAGTTTGTTGTGTTCATGCTGGCAACCCCGTGCTCGAGTCTAACTTCCAGCAAGATAATCTTTTATTCTCTCTCATTTTCTTCAACTTTTTACTCTCTCTCTCATCTTCACAAATTTACTTAACTAGGTAACTTTGGGTTTCCTTCAATTATTTTAATTAGTTAAAAGTTTGGCCTTCTTCATTAATTAATTAATACTAGTCATACATATTTTGTAATTGGTTAAATTTAACCATTCTTCATTATTAATTAATTAACTAATACTAGTACACATATTTTTTATAATTATATTCAATTAAGGTAAAAGTAATTGTAATATTTCTATCAATTCTTTGAAATGATCTCAAGTAAATATAATTATCAAGTCCAACCGTTCAAGTCCATCTTTTATTTTATTTTTAATAATTCTCTACAAATCTCTTTGTTACTCTACAATTTAATTTAGTGTCCAACATATAATTTGAATAATTAGTGGTGTTATATATTATAAGATAATCGCATTTCAAAAAAATTGGTTTAAAGTTTTGTAGTGTAAATTGTGCACCCGCTAACAAGACATCTTAGATCCGCCCTGGGACAGAATGAGTACTCTTTCATTCAATAGAGCTCACCTGCTCACTAACAACAAATCATTTACTATTCTCTATTCCAACATTTTCTTTTACTTTATGTTTAATGTTCACAATACATACTCTTAGAATTAGAGATGTGGTAAGAAGAAGCGAGATGCCCGAGTATTAGCATGGGCTGGACTGGACCGGCAATGGACTATGTTGGAGGTTCCACCTTAAAACCAATTGGTGATAAGGGGAGTAACTCATCAAGTCTATATACCGGTCCATATTTCTCTCTTTAGAAGATGTGGGATAATTGTCTCTTACATGCCCCCTCACGTGTAGCCGGGCTTTGCCAAGGCTTACAACGTGGACTTGTTAATCGGGTGGCGCGGAGCAGAATCGTGGGCCGTTGGGCCTGCACGTGTCCCATGTAGAAGCAGCGGAAGTCAGGCCACCATAGATCGGTGGCTCTGATACCATCTTAGAATTAGAGATGGGGTAAGAAGAAGCGAGAGGCCCGAGTATTAGCATGGGCTGGACTGGACAGGCAATGGACTATGTTAATTGTCTCTTACACATACAACACTATCAGTATTATATTTAATTTCTTTTAATTATTGCATATTCAAATTTACTATTTTTTTGAGAAAGTAACATATATCAATAAAGCAAATATTATCACTAATGAGTCTGTTTCGACATGAACTTCTGAAATATTTAGATTTTTAGAACATAATAATCCACATCGGAAAGCCATAGCTTCGACGATTATATTTGTCGTTAATCCGACCGATTGACTAAAACCTCCCACACACCGGCCTACTTTGTTTCTTCTAACGCCGCCTATTCCCGCACTTCCCGGATTCCCTCTTGCTGCCCCATCCACATTGAGCTTATATTCAGTAAACTGAGTAGCTTTCCACATAACTGCAATTTTAATTTTTGGAGGAACAATACGGATTGGAATAATAAAAGCCGACAATTCAATATTCATTTGTCTCAATAACATATGAAATTTGATCAAAGTAACTGCTTCATTTTTAAAAAGAAATTTATTCTTCAGCCGCCAAACCAACCAATAAGCATTTAGATTAGAAAAAAGAACATCCCATTTTTTTTCCCCTTATACAATGGATGAAGCAGTGTATGAATGAATATATTCGGAGATATTAAAGGAGGCAACAGCCCAGCCAAACAAACATCATCAAAAATCACACAATCATTTACTAAATGCCATAACAATCCATCATTTTTATGACATAAAGGACACAAAGCCGAGTTTTTTTTTTTTTTCCCTTGCATTGCATGTATAGTTCATCTTCATCCCCACACTGTAGATGTATCCCCAAGATATCAAAGGCCAGACACATGAAAAAAATCTCAGGCTGACCTGTAATTAAAATTTTGTCCCCACACCCAAAATTGAAAATCCTCTTCGTCCCCATTTCACACCCACGCTTCCACTTGCTACACACACTGACTCACCTACTTCTCCCCTATATAACCTTTACCTGCTCCCCCCACCCCCACTCTTCAATTTCAATCAATTTAATCCTAAAAAAAAAAAAAAAAAACCTCGAATTCAATCCCTTCCCCCTACCACGTCCATGGATTCTGCGACGGACATCATCGCCCCCTTCGTCATGAAAACATATCAGATGGTCAACGATCCGGTCACCGACAATCTCATTCGTTGGGGAGGAGCCAACAACAGCTTCATCGTCGTCGAACCTTTAGATTTTTCTCATAGATTACTTCCTGTTTATTTCAAACACAACAATTTCTCTAGCTTTGTTCGTCAGCTCAATACTTATGTAAGCAGATTTTTTTCATTTCATTTCAATTGTGTTTTTGTTTTTAATTTAATCTAATTTCAGTTACCGGAATTTTTATTTTTATTTTGGGACTTTTTGTGATTGATTTAGGGATTTCGAAAAGTGGATCCGGATAGATGGGAATTTGCGAACGAGTGGTTTTTGAGAGGTCAAATTATGTTGTTGAGCCAAATATCAAGGAAGAAGCACAGTCCAAGGAGTAATTATCCTGCACTGAATCAAAAATTTGAAGACGATGATGAGGACGAGATGTTGATTGAGATAGCTAGGTTAAAAGAGGAGCAGAAGTCGTTAGACCGGGAGCTTCAAGGCATGAACAAGCGGCTGGAGGCGACGGAGCGGCGGCCGGGACAAATGATGGCGTTTTTGTACAAAGTTGCCGAAGATCCCGAGATTGTGCCACGTATGATGCTGGAGAAAGATGAACGGTCCAAGAGATTCAAGGAGAAGAAGCGGCGGCTTTTGATTTCGACGTCGTCGCCTTCGCCATCTTCGTCCGGTGTTGGAGTTTCTAGTTCCGTCAAGAGCGAGGAGGAGGAGGAGAGCGGGACGGTGGGATGGGGGATTTCTTCACCAGAGGCCAATTTTAGCGCCGATACGTTTTGTCAGTCTTCGCCTTCGCCGGACACGCAATCTATGGCGTGGATGAGCCGGAGACAGGTGGATACTAATTACGGTAGTTTCGGGACACCGGAGACGGGGATGGGCGTTATTGGCGGGTATGATATTCATACGAGCGGTGGCGGCGGAGGAGATTTGAGTTTCTACGGTGGCGTTTCTATGATGGCGGGAGAGGTTAGACCAACGCCTTATCCATTTTCGCTTTTAGAAGGTGGGTTTTAGTTTTTTATTTTCATTTCCTTTTTTTGGATTTATCTATTTGTATTACAAAATCCTTTTATTTTTTAGTTTTGCTTCATGAATTTAGTATATGGAGTATTTGAATACTTATTTTATCAACATTTTCCTCCTTTGGTTGTTGGGAGAAACAATTTTTCTATCCAATTTGATTCTTTAATTTCCTTCTCTTGTCAATGGTTGTTGCCACTTAGTGTTTTTCATACAAACACTTAGGTAATACTACGGACCCGGAGCCGCTCCACCCAAATTAGCTTCACCCCTCCACCCAACGGTTCCGATCAAGGCCACATAGGCGAGCTCATCATTTGTTCGGCTGAAATAATTTCAATTTTTTGTGGGTCCTACCGAGCTCGGACACATCTCATCTGTCAAAAAAAATTTGAGGTGGTTCTAATCGGAACCAATGGGTGGACCGGGGTGGAGCTAACCGCTCGGTGAAACGTTCGAAATCCGTAATACTACATCCTTATACTTCCTCTCTTCTATTTTAAGAGTCAAAAACTTTTTTGATGCAAAAATAAAAAAATAAATATTTTTATTATTAATATAGAAAGTGGGGTAGAACGCGGTGAGTATAAAAAGTGTGTATCAAAGAGAAAGTGGGATAATAAATAATTTATTGGATAATTAATGTGTGTATGACATGTTGTGCCCACAAAATAAAGAAGTACGTATAAAAAAAAATTCCATTTAGGATTTTGACTTTTAAGTTGAGACATCCATTTATAAAATTTTGACTCTTAAAATGTTATGTAACGGAGAGATTATATTAGTAGTAGAAGTTAACTTAATGTAATGGGGGTTAGTTATTTAACGTTGTGCATTTAATTTTTTTTTTTTTTTTTAAAGAGAATCGATAGTGGTTCCACACTTACCCCCTTATAATAATGATGTCTTAGAAGGCATGTGAAGGGATCGAACCCGAGACCTCACACATTGTGAAGTTTGGCTCTCCTTATGGACAAAAGTGCCGAATTTTTCTTTCCTAAATAGGATTCTCCATGTTTAAATTTTGGGTAACGTTTAATTGCTATTACGTTTTTGATGATTTCATCAATAGATTTCAATAAAATAAAATAAAAATGATTTCATCAATAAAATAAATCTTTCCAAAATGTTAGTTATTTTTGTCGAGTGAGAAAATTTAAAAATGAGCAAAAGTTGAGTGCCTTTTTTTTTTTTTTTGTTGCCAAATTTATGTCTTACCTAGAGTTTAATCAAGGTAATTATACATTATTGTCCACAAGCTTCACTAAAATTCCACTTAGGACTTTTAACTACACAAATTACTTACGAAATCCACAAGTAACTAATGTCAAACCTTAAACAAACATTAAAAAGATTAATGAAAGTTACTACGCTCTTCACATTGGAAAGTCACAGTTTCTTAAAATATATATATATATATATATATATATATATATATATATATATATATATATATATATATATATATATAATTTAATGGAACTTACTTATCATACTCACAATAACTATCTTCTACCATTATTCTTTACCATATTTTTTATTTCTTACGTTCATTTTCATACTCACAATAACTATTCATTATATATTATTGACTTTTTAATTTCCATCACACTAAAAAACACGCATGTTGTTGTTATGGGATGAAAGAAGTAGTGTGTTAAAAATTGAATGATACTCTCTATGTCCCAGAATGATAGTTTCCTTATTTTCATGGGTTTTACGAATGAATTTTGAGTAATAATTAAGGTTACTTTTAATTATTCTAATGAAAATTTGGAAATTGTTCTTGATACACCATTATAAATACTATTAATATCAATTTTTAGATTCACATTAACATAATTATAAGTAGCATTTATAATTACTCAAAGTTCTCTCATAGTAACAATGAAAAAAAAGTGGACTATCTTTCTGGGTCGGAGGGAGTATAATCACCACTAAACTTCCTCCAATACCAAGTCTCATCGCACTTACACTCCTACATCCCATGACACCTAAAATTAGATAAATGTCTTAATTTTCAAAACCGAGGTTAATTGACTTTGTACGTTACTTATATTTTTATTTTAAAAAAATATATATTTAAGGACTTTAAGTGAGATTTTAAAAACTCTAAAAGGGCCCAAAATATACTTTCACTTATAATCAAGTTTACTGGAGTCTGTAAATAAATAAAAAGTTAATATTGTACTGGATAAATTAGTTAACCTTATTTTTTTTATTGAAATAGTATTTAATTTTTAAAATTACTTGTTTGTAGGACGCAAAGTTTCTCCCTTAACTTGGAATTTCTTGATAGTAGACCCTTTCCATTTTCCAAGGACATAATCACGTCTCTGAGTGAATATTTAATTTTCATTGAAGAGACAACCTGAAAATGTTCTATTTTTTTATTAATAGATGAAAATGTGCAAAAAATATTTTTGTTATTTACTTTTTAAAATTTTAGTTTACAAAGACATTGTAAGCAATGAAAAAAAAATGGTAAGAGATAGTAAAAGTACAAAGGGTTTTAGAAAAAGACATTTATTTAAGAATAACATGTTATTAAAATTACATAATCATTTTAAGATGAGAGAATAAAAAAATTATACTTCAATACAAATGAAAAATTGGATTAAACAAATACTCACTCCTTCCCAGAAAGATAGTCCCATATTGAATTTTTATGATCAAAATAAATTAACTTTAACCAAACATTGATGTTGATCTACTCATTCTAGTGAAATTGTAAAAATTGTAATCGACAAATCATTAAGTGATTTATCACTAACAATTTTTAATATTTCATTTTGATCATTAGATTGACACTAATGCTTGGTCATAAATTATTTAAGTTGATTATAAAAAATCAAAATGAGACTATCTTTTTGGGAGAGATAGTATATGAATAATGATCACTAGACAAACAAAATAAACACAGTCAAATCTATATATATATATATATATTAAAGTTGGTGAGGAGGGCTATGGCTTTGACACATAGACAAACATAAGTTAAAACTTCATTTGTGTGAAGCCACATCATCACTATCCTTAATGTGTGTGACTTTTGATATTCTCATTATTAGCTAATACTATTAGCTCATAATAATAGTTATGATATGAGTTAACTATTACTATTACTATTAATAGTATTAGTTAACTATAATAGTTACTCTACAAATTAACTATTACTATTAATAGTATTACTTAACTATAATAGTTACTATAGTAGTTAACTATTACTATTAATAGTACTACTTAACTATAATAGTTACTAAAGTAGTTAATTATTACTATTAATAGTATTAGTCAACTATAATATATAACTATTACAATTAATAGTATAATTAACAATAATAGTTACTATACAAGTTACCTATAATGGTTACATTATAAATTAAATATTACTATTAATAGTATTAGTTAATCATAACATTTATAATATATGTTAATTTTTACTATTAATAGTATTAGTTAATCATAGTAGTTACTATATAGGTTAACATTATTATTAATAATAATAGTTAATTATAATAGTTACTATAAATATTAATAAGTATTATTAATAGTATGAGTTATTGATATTATTATATAGATTAATTTTTACTATTAGTGTTTTTAGTTAAGATGATGTTTACTATTTTAGTTAACTATAATTAAAAAATTATTTTTCATATACAATGTATTTATATTATAAAAAAACTGTTATGCTACTTTATTAAATAAAATTATAAAAAAGAGTAAAATGCAAAAAAAAAATAGCAAATTAGTTACCCGTACAGAGCACGGGTCACCCACTAGTCTTATGAATGAATAGGGACAAACAAACCCAAATAAACAAAGCCAAATCGTAGGCCCTGTTTAAATTTATAGTTCTTTATTGACTTTTTAGTATGAAACATTAAATTATTTTTCTTGATTATATTTTAGTTTTGTAATGGTCAGATAAAAGTCAGAAAAAGAAAGCCAAAAGAGAGAAAAAAATTATGTACTATAACTACTTATTCTTTAATTTATATTTTGTCAAAGAAAAAAAATTGAAGCATAAATTTCACAAATTATGAGGTTTAAAGTTCTGTTTTTGATCCCCGACTTGGGACGTTGTCAAAAAATAAAAATAAAAAAAATAAAATAAGAGGCGGTCTCCTGTCAAAAAAAAATAAATCAAACCATATCATGACATATGTAGTTTTATTCGTCTCGTCGAGACGAATACAACGGTATTTTTATTTTTTTTTCTGAGTTATAAATCTCAAGATATAGCATTTTAAAGTTAATGGAGTTTTTTTTAAAGGGGACACGTGGCAGCGCGCCAGGTGTCAAGCTGACAATGGAGGAAAGGCGGGTCGGCGGGTCGGTCGGGTTTGCCCGCCGCACACCGGTGCACCGGTTGTACCTGAGAATTTGTCATAAAATAAAATCCGCTATTTGATGAGGGTATAATTGGCAAGAAAGAGAATAGGTAGTGGTCAGGCTGGGCGACTGGGGCAAGTGATAGAATAAGGCTCCTGGGCCTACTGAACAGGTCGTCCCCCCACAAAACAAGCCCCCGTCTTTATCTTCCATTGCGGCAAGTGGTATGGGCAAGCAGCACCTCATTTGACCTCACTCTTCCTCTAAATGCGCGTGACCGTGAATATAATTTACACGTTTCATTTCAAATGAACAAATTTTAATGGGACTCTCACAATGGTAAAATGAGAATTTTGTTTTAACACTTTGTCATAATTAATAAATTTGAATATATACTACTTTTGTAAATAAACTAAAGCTTAAAGATTGTTTTAAAACAAGCGGTGACATTTATGTAAATAACTGGCAAGCGTGCACCTGCCTCGTAAATGCCAGTGCTAATGTTAAAAAGTGCAAGTGATTCATACTGGAGTTTATAAACATAGAAACTAAGACTTTTAATAACTGACAGTGTCAATGTTACAAAGTGTCAAATATATTTACTGTCATTTATAAGCGTTGACAATGACACTTTTATTAAGTGTCAGCTGTAATGTTCAAAAGTGCCAACCATTTACATTGACATTTATAAAGATTGAAGCTGTAAGCTTTTATTAAGTGTCAGTGATAGTGTTAAAGAGTGTCAGTGTGCGTGTTAGATAGTGCTAGTGTTAGTGGTGAAGATTGTCAACCGTGTGTTAATAGTTCTAGCATTTTCATTAAACTTTTAGTAAGTGTCAGCTTTGTTCTTCTTTAATTTCTTAAGAAAATAACGGTATTTTACTTGGATTTTCACAACGAAGTAGAGTAGTGAGTAGGGTGTTAAGACACAAGGCGCACGTGAGTGTTGTTTCACCTTTACCCTTGACTAACGACAGAAGGAAAAAAAGTCGGAATAGATCTTGGATTAAGTCCATTCCACCCTGACGTGACTTTCTAAATTGGGAGATGTTTGGCCAATCACGAGACAACGCGCGATTAACGTGACGGAGGTTCACGTGGTCCCCGCCTTACTGACCTGGTGGCCCACTATTGATACACGTTTCAAGTTGAGAGGGGGTGTACTGAACGATTTTGGGGTCGTTGGGCCCAGGAAAGTAAATTAGAGTGAGTGAACTTTGGGATCAAAGCATCTCTTTCTTTCTCGAGGTGGACTATTGTGAGACGTGAGACGTGAGACGGCTCACGGCCGAGCCAGTCAAGCCATTTTTTTTTTTTTTTCTAACTTTTTTTTTACCTTGCCATTTTTAGCTCGTCAGTAAAAGTGACACTTTTTATAAAGAAATTTTAACATTTTTTTTTCGTATGTAACACTTTTTTTTTTTCCAAAAATGTACCACAATTTTGCTGAAATAGATTAAATGTAACATAAGATAGACAACTAAACTAATGTTACATTTTATAATAAATGAATGTAACCCTTTTTTTCTCAATTGTAACACTTTTTAGGGTTTTACATTCAATTGAAATACAAAACCGCTTATATACATGAATTTTCATTCTTTTTTTAAAGAAAAAAAGTAACATTTACTCTATAAAACTGTTACATTCATCTATCTATTATATTACAATCATATATGCATTGTGTTACACTTCAATTATTACTTTTTCTAACCACAAAAGCTATTTATATTATTTTACGAAACTGTTGTTACATCTTATAATAAAGTGTTACTTTCTTAAGACCAAACTGTTACTTTCTTCATAAAAATGTGTTATATTTTTTTACGACGAGCAGCTCACTTTTTTGTGTGTTAAAAAGTATGTGTTTTTTTTTTTAAAATGAAACCATATCATGACCTATCTAGTTTTATTCATCTCGTCGAGACGAACACAACGGTATTTTTAGAATTTTTTTTTCGACTTCAAAATCTCAAGATATAGCATTTCAAAGTTATTGGAGTTTTTTTTTACCCGCAACACGTGTCGCAATTTGGGAGGAGGAAGGGGGCTGGAGCGGGCGGGTAGCGGAGCGAGTTGGTGGGTCGACCCGTGGGCAAACCCGTGGGCAAATCTCTTTCTTTTTGTCTGTCTTATTGGCAAACTTTTTGTGACCAATTGGAACCTCCTAATTTAATGTGGGCCAAGCATAAGACTGGACACGTGTGTACGACTACATCGTGTGAGACGTTCTCACACATAAAACGGATCTCAATGAGATAGGAAATGAGTTTCGCCCACCCCACTCATAAAGGGACAAACCATTTATTCTCTCAACAAGATCCGTCTCACGTGTGAGACCGTCTCACAAATTTTTTTTGTCCTACATGTATGTTTATGTTTAGTTGCATCTAATTATCTTATAACCTCTGCGTTTAAAATAAAATAATTGTCGCAATTTTTACTACGTTAGTACGAAAGAAATCGAACAATAAATTTAGATTGATTTAATTATTTTAATAAAATATTAAACTTGTTATTGATACACATATTATTATAAATACTATTCTATTCAGTGACGGATCCAAGAATAATGATCAGTGGACCAAAAAATAATTTTCAATGTGACATTATTCAAATATAATGAACTATGAAAAAAAAAATTAGAGACAAAGTTATTTTTAAAGATTTTTTTTTTTGGAACAAAAAAAAAGTCATTCAATTTGAGAATAGAGGTAGTTTCTTTCATAGCAAAATTTTCATTATTATTACAAATATGCATGTATATTGTCTATAATTTTTAAGCACTTTATAAAGTCAACTAATAGCAATTTTTTCATTATTATATACTATAGTTAGAACATCCTTAATTTTATTATAAAAAAGGAATAGAATTTGTTGGTCCCAAAGACACAATAAGGGTGTGAAAAGAGGCTAGAGGGGGGGGGGGGTGAATAGCCTATTTAAAATTATCAACCCTTTTTCAAAATTCAACCTTGTACTTACTATTGAGTTTTGTGGTCAAGTAAAAATCACTAGTTCAAAGTAAAATGCACAGCGGAAGTTTTCGATAAAACGGAGTAGAGTTGTTTTTGAAGTTAAAAACTGCTAGGTAAGCAAAACGTGCGGTCAGCAATATTGCGGTCGGCAAAGATAGAGGTTTGAAAGATTCAATTTGCGGTAAGCAAAATGCGGCAAGCAATGCGGCAAGGTAACCTTGCGGTCGGCTATATGCGGTCGGCAAAGGTTACAGACTAGGTAGGTTGAAAATGAAGTTTTGTATCAATGAGTTTTGGCAAAAGATAAGTAGTCAGAAGTAGTAACTTAGGCAATAGGCAAGCAGCAAACATAATTCACAGTCGTTTGAGTATCTGGAAAGATCAAAACACTAAACGACAAACAAAGTCAATATGAACAATAAGAACAATTGCAGAAAGTAAATGACACAATGATTTGGAAAGGTTCGATCTGTTAAAAGATCTACGTCCTTTACCAAGATGGTCAGTCTTGGATTTTGAATGGAGGATATATTGATTCTTCTTGAGTACAAATTACAAAGATGAAGTATTGAATCAACACCTACTTTCTATGAAGAACAAATCCTAGACTTAGATCAGTGTATCCCTAATGATGCAATCTATGTGATTGATCAATCGGGGTGTGTGTGTGTAAAGAATCAAGAGCTCTATATAATCTAAATGATTGAGAGCCTAATGAATCTTTAAGTGTTGCTGGGCTTGAGATTTGATGTTCTTGAAGGCTTGCTGGGGATCTTTGAAGATTTGAAAGCGAAAGCTTGAAGATTCAAATGATTCTGGAAATCTTGAGTATGATCTTCAATCACCAAGTATTTCGACAGCAATTTCTCTCTTTGAATCTCAGCACACTTTCAATGAAGAAAGTAAAGACTATTTATAGCCTTGGGTGAGAGAGATAGCTGTTGGAAGATGATGAGCTGTCACATTCTGATTGGAGCTCATATCTTTGTCTTGTAGTTGCAGAAGTTAGTGGGCAAGATGTACTATCTTGTACCAGACATAACGACCAAATTCAAATTTGAATTTTGCAACGATTAAATCAAACTTGTCGTTTCTTGGTCTTCACTTGGTTGTGTGATAGCTGGTCTGCGGTCAGACAAGATTGAGGTAACCTTGTAATCAGCAAGGATTTTGGTCGTCAAAATCATGCGGTCGTCAAAAACCATGCGGTCGCCAAAAAACCATGCGGTCGACAAAAACCTTGCGGTAGGCAGACTTAGCCATTTTCACCATATCAGCAGCAGCAGCATTTCTTCAAAATTTGAGGGGCTGATCTTCTAAGCCTAGCTAAACTAAAAATGGACTTAACTAATGAAGTTGTAAAACTTCTTACAATAAAACCTAAAGTCCATAAAAAGTAAAATAAGGTTATGGGATCAATCAAATCTAGGTAATAGGAGTGGTTTATAATGTGCATACCCAACAATCCCCCCCTATTTGATTGAGACCATTACCTACTATAACAAAGACTAATTCATTGTACTTGGTAATAACATGTTTCAAGAAATTAATTTTATTAAGTTCATGCCCCAAGTCAATGCACACACAGTAAGTCAATGTTATAGATTTCTATCATCCTAAAGAATAAAATAAAAGACTAATCCTAGAAGATAGAGATATTTTTGATGCAATTCAAAGAGATAATATATGAAGGAAATGAATAGCATCAAACAACACAATCATAGCAAGTACTCTGAATTAATAAGACAGTGAAGCGTAAGAGTACGAATCCAAAAGAGAGAATAAATGTTGTGTTACAAACCCAAATAAGTTAAACAGAAAATAAAAATTGTTTGAGGCAACCAGCCTAATCAAAAACACAACGGTAACATAAAATAGTGCGGTCAGAAGGGCGGTAAAGAGATGCGGTCGGGGGGTGCGGTCAGCTCACATATTCAGACCAGGGATCTTGACTTCATCTTCATACTCAGGAATAATGGGGCAAGTGAATGCATTGGCTAGCATGTAGTCAAAGCTGTTCACGGTCGGGAAATCGATGCTATTGCCTTCATCATTTTCTGCCTGTGAATGGACATTACCGTGACCGGCATCAGCAACCTGGATGGATCCTTCAGTGACTGCACTTCCAGCCGATCTCTGAACAGATTCTTCTAAAGTCTCCAATTTCTTTTCAACGACCTGAAACGAACCAACGACCGTGTTGGTCAGTTCCTCAATTCTGGTGCCTTGATACTCAAGCGGGGTTTTCAAAGTTGCATAAGCGGCCTTGATTGCTTCAAGCTTCTTTGCTTGATTTTCAGTCAGAGCTTCAAGAGAAGCCTTGATGGCTATATAAACTTCCTTTTCTATGCTGAACTTGATCTTTTTCAGCTCATGGACCAAATCAGTTTTTACCAGATCCAATTGCTTGTGAATTTCAATAGAGGCCTCAACAACCTCACGCGAAAGCCCACGGTTAAGGGCGTTTGTCTGAATGGTCAGATCCTCCTTCATGAATCGAGGAGTAACCAATAAGTCAGTAGAGAGAACGGTCGAGGTTGATGCGGCAGGTTGAACGGCAGCAGAACTGGAACTGGTATTTCCACGAACAATATCTTTCACAGTCTTTGTTATAGCTACTGTCTCCCCCTTAATGGTGTCAATCATTTTGGAGGGAAGAGAGCAGAGCTCTAGCTTCAAATCAGCCTGTGTGGACTTAAGATCAATGACCTCTGCGGTCAACTGAGCAATGGCAGATTGGTTTTCAGACTGGAGTTTAGTCAATGATTGAACTGCGGTCAATAGGGCGGCAACCTGTCCTGCGGTAGCCGGAATGTCAACGTTTTTGACCGGAGAAGGAGGGGTTGGAACAGGAGAATGAGTAGGACAGGCAACTGGTGTATGGTCAACAGGACGGTCGACGTCAATGGGCAGCTCAGTGCGGTTGACGTCAGCGACCGTGCTTCCTTTCTGAGCGGCAGCATCAGGATGGTCAAAAGTGGGGCTATCAACATTGATATCCCTGTCTTTCTCATCACTATCACCTTGTTCACTACCAATAGCAACTTGTTTATCACCATCAATGTTATCACCTTCTTCACCACTTCCAACAATTTCAACTTTTGAACCACTTGAAACTTCATCTTCAGTTTCCTCACTATCTGATTCATCCCTTAGAGAGTAGACTTGTCGTGCAACCCTTTTCAATGTAGGAGCAACATCAACTACATCTGCAGTGGTAAGAGGAGGAGACCCAGTTGGAGTAAAGACTGGAGATGCAGCAACCTTTGCTTTCTTGACAACCTTGACCGGACTGAGGGAGTGAATTATCTTTTTCTCCCCCTGAACTGTTGCGGTCGAAGGAGTCTTTGAGGGTTTGAGAGATGGTGCGGCAAGTGACTTTAATGATGCGATCGACTTGCGAGGAGGAGAAGTGGAGTAAGTAGACTTGGCGGTCGGTTCCTTGAATTTGATACCTGTAGCAACTGACGATTTCTCTGCGGTAGGCTCAACAGCAATACCCTTGCCTTTTCCTCTGACCAGGGCGGCAGGGAGATATTCTTCTTCATCATAATCATCGTCTTCGTCACTTGCGGCAAGCTGAGAAGACTTGTGTTTGGAGGGAGACTCATAGGGTTCATGAGGGTCTTTTGCAAGATAGATCTTGTAAAGTCTGGTTCCAAAACGAACACGAAAGTTTGCTTTCATGGTGGATCGGGTAAAGAGTTTGCTTTTTGAAATGGTGAGGAGAAGTTCACGATTTTTGGACATAAATTTTCGAAGCTCTTTTATGTGGGTCATGAGGAAGGTAATGAAACGAGTGTGAGTACGGTACTTGATGTTTCCCTTTTCTTTGGCGTTATTGTATGCGGCAATGTTTGCAATCAAAGCATCGTAGATAATTTGACACCAGTCAATGTCTTTGCAAAGGTAGATTGCGGCAGAAAGAACCCATTGAGTGGTGTTGAGGTTCGCTTGATTACCTGTCTTGCAATTGATGGAATGCCCAACCAGATGGCTAATATGGTACAATACTTCATCAAATTCCTTCCTGGGTACCTTAGTTACATGATTGTGTCCAACCAACCGTTTAGAAAGAGCTTTCAATTCGTTGTCAGTGACGGTCGTGGAATAAGTAACACCAGCCTTTTTCTTGATCCCAAGAACCTCACTAATGTTGACGACATCCAATGACATCTCAATCCCCTCAATTTCAGCATGGATAAATTTTACAATCTTGCCGGATGCACTTCGACCGGTCTCTTCTGTAGCGGTTGCAAAGAATTGATCGACGAGGGAAGGGACATGGAAGTCCTGATCGAAGGTAAAGAATGGCAGCAACCCCGTCTTGTCAAATCTCTTAATCAGATTTCTGCCAATTGCATCTTCTTTGAAATCCTCGAGGTCCATAAGAACGCCCGGTAAGAAGTGTTTAGTATTCTGAAAAAATTGGAAAGTTAGAACAACTAAACAAATATGCGGTCACTTGCTAGATGTTGCGGTAAGTGACTAATGGTAAGATTCAAGTGAAATAGATGCGGCAAGGAGGCGAAGTAAGCATAACACGGTAAGTATGTAACAGCAAGCCTGATAAAGGCAATTAGTAAGTGATAACAATCATGAGGTAAGGAGAACACGGTAATACATGCGGTCGACAACAAACTTGTTATACGGTCGACAACACGGTAATACATGCGGTAAGGCCATGCGGTAAGACACACGGTCGACACACTTGACAAGCAAAATTGAAAACAAGAAATTTTGAGAGAAAGAATGCGCAGAGAATCAAAACACTCACAAACACCTATCTAGTGTGTGTGACCAAGGAAAACGGATCAAAAAGTGAAAACATAAGAACACGAAGAACACTCGTATGAACACGATGAATATACTGTAGCAAATTTCCAGAAATTACGAACATAGCTAAAAATTGAATGAAAAACATGTACCCATATCCGAAAGATCCGATTAAGAGCAAATATACCATCAATTTCATCAAATAAACAACCAATATGCACGAAATCGAAGAAAAACGAAATGGGGGGGGGGGGGAATTCGAAAAAACCCAGAGAAGTAAATATCTTCAAAAATCATCAAAAAATCTTGAAATAACACATATTGAGATGTAGAATGTTATCCTTTAACAAGAAAGCATGGAAATCATCAAGATCAACAATGGGAAGAATATGAAAAGTTTTGAGAAACCCATTTAAAATAACAGATATTCGAAAAATTCATCAAAAATTGAGAGATTTAAGGACCGAAATCATACCATTCGCGATTGATAAGGTGAAGGATGGAGAGAGGATGATTTCTTGTGAGTTTTATCAACTCTAGCCATGAATTTATAGAGAGAGATATAGAGAGAGAGTCGGACTTAGAGAGAATTTAGAGAGAGAGAAAGTTAGAGAGAGAGTGGAGCAGAGAGAGTGGAAATGGTTTAAGTGGAAAGGGGTATATAGGCGGTTATGGGGATGTGGAGAGGTGGAAAAGTGGGAAGTTAACTCTGCAAATCAGATATGACAGAGAAAAGAGTCCTTTTTGTCTTCAAATGAGAGCCAATGGCGGCGGAGCAAAAATATTATACTGATTTGAAATAAATAAAAGCGAGGGAATAATGAAAATTACCTTAATGCCCTTGATGTAAAGAAAATATCACTCCTAAATATCTCTAAGGTTAGAACACTTACCTGGAATCCATGCGTGCGGTAAACAAAACTTTACCGTTTGTGCGGTCGATACACTATGCGGTCGATTACTAGCGGTCAACTTATATTGAGGTAGTACTTTTAAAATATTAACACCTGGCGTTGATCTGTGCGGTCAATAATTCATGCGGTAGGAATGAGTGATGACCAAAATACATTTGAGGTTGCCACCAGGCGGTCGACGCAATGCGGTAGATACTAGCGGTAATCTATAAACTTGTGGTCGACAATTAAATGATATTAGCTTGATTCGAGCGGTCGATGCAGCGCGGTCGATTGAAGCAAGGCGGTCGACAGAGTTGCTAGGTACCTACTTGTTTGAAGAAACTTGGAGAAACCAAAACATTAGTACAAAAATCATAAGGACAAGATATTTAGAGTTCTAGCATACCCATTTCTCCTCTGAGAAACCTAAACCTCTTGGAATCCAAAGCCTTGGTGAGAATGTCTGCAATTTGATTGTCAGTACTCATATACTCTAGATGAATGTTACCTTTTTCGACATGATCTTTGAGAAAATGGTATTTGATATCAATGTGTTTGGTCTTTGAATGCATCACAGGATTGTTGGACACAGCAATGGTAGATGTATTGTCACAATAAATTGGACAGTTTTCTTCTTTGATTCCGTAGTCGACCAATTGTTGTTTCATCCAAAGCACTTGGCAGCAGCAGCTTCCAGCAGCTATATATTCAGCTTCTGTGGTAGATACGGAAACTGATGCTTGTTTCTTGCTAGCCCATGAAACGAGTCGATTTCCGAGGAAATGACAAGTTCCACTTGTGCTTTTCCTGTCAATGGTACATGCTGCATAATCTGCATCTGAGTAACCTATAAGATTGAAATTCGAATCTTTGGAATACCAAAGTCCAAGGTTAATAGTTCCAGATAAATAACGAATGATACGTTTTACAGCAATAAGATGTGCTTCTCGAGGATCCGCTTGATAGCGAGCACAAACACAAACACTAAACATGATATCGGGCCTACTGGCAGTTAAGTAGAGAAGAGAGCCAATCATACCTCGATACAAGGTTTGATCAACCTTTTTACCTTTTAAGTATTTGTCAAGCTTATTGCCGGTAGCCATAGGAGTGTCGTATGCTTTTGCATTTTCAAGTCCAAATTTCTTGATAAGATCTTTTGTGTACTTTGCTTGGTTGAGGAAGATGCCTTCAGCACATTGTTTAATTTGTAGCCCAAGGAAGAATGTCAATTCTCCCATCATGCTCATCTCAAATTTGCTTTTCATTAACTTTTCAAATCGCTTACACAACAATTCATT
Source organism: Campanula takesimana (assembly GCA_026119855.1). Lineage (NCBI taxonomy): Eukaryota > Viridiplantae > Streptophyta > Magnoliopsida > Asterales > Campanulaceae > Campanula > Campanula takesimana. The sequence continues at coordinate 1,943,468 of JAOWBW010000136.1, read as the reverse complement.
AGTAGAACCAAAAATAATATCATCGACGTAAATTTGAACAAGTAAAGTATGATCATGATATTTTGCAATAAATAAAGTTGTGTCGACCTTACCACGCTTAAAACCTTTTTCTAGAAGAAATTTTGATAGAGTATCATACCATGCCCGTGGAGCTTGTTTGAGTCCATACAAAGCCTTTTGAAGTTTGTAGACATGATGTGGAAATTTGGGATCTTCAAATCCGGGCGGTTGAGCAACAAAGACTGTTTCTTGAAGTTCACCGTTGAGGAATGCACTCTTCACATCCATTTGATATAGCTTGAATCTTTTGTAAGAGGCATAAGCTAAGAATATCCTTATAGCTTCGAGTCTTGCAACGGGGGCAAATGTTTCATCATAATCAATGCCTTCTTCTTGTCTATATCCTTGTGCAACCAACCTAGCTTTGTTTCTTGTGATGCTTCCATTCTCATCTATCTTGTTTCGGAACACCCACTTTGTACCAATCACTCCTTGATCTTGTGGCCTTGGAACTAAGGTCCAAACTTTGCATCTATCAAATTGGTTGAGCTCTTCTTGCATAGCATCAACCCAACTTGAGTCTTGGAGTGCTTCATCAACTTTCTTGGGTTCAACTTGAGATATAAATGCGGTAAGTGCATCATAGTTTGATCTTCTTGTTCGAACACCAGAATGCAAGTCACCAATGATATTCTGAATTGGGTGATCTCTAACCTCACGAACTTCTTGAGGTATATCTGGTTGAGTTGATGGTGGTTGTAAGTCTTCTAGTGATACATCATTTGTGCCATCCCAATCATAAGTAATTTGAGGGATAGGTTCTTCCACATTGATGGGTGTTTCAACTTCAACTCCATTTGAGGTAGCAGCAGATGTGGTAGTTTCTGGTGCTTCATATGAGGTAGATGGAGGTGCAGTTGAGGTAGATGGGTTTCCTTGAGTTGATTGATTTTGTGATTGATTTGTACCTGTCTCATTAGGCTCAACAAAATCATCAGCAACATTTAGAGCCAAATGTGGCTCAAGGAGAGAATGTTCATCAAAAGTAACATGGACAGATTCAACTATCTTAAGAGTGGTTTTATTAAATACACGAAAAGCTTTTGAGTGTTTAGCATACCCAATAAATATACCTTCATCGGCCTTAGGAGCAAATTTACCTCGATGTTCTTTACCGTTGTAGAGTATGAAGCATTTGCATCCAAATATCTTGAAGTATGCTATGTTGGGGGTTCTTCCTCTCCAAAGTTCATAAGGAGTTTTGTTGTAGGTCTTGTTGATGAGGGATCTATTTTGAGTGAAGCATGATGTGTTGACGGCTTCAGCCCAAAAGTATTGAGGTAGCTTTGCTTCAGTAATCATTGTCTTTCCAGCCTCTATCAACGTTCTGTTCTTTCTTTCCACAACACCATTTTGTTGTGGAACTCCAGCAGCAGAGAAGTTGTGGTCAATACCATGGTCATCACAGTATTGAGCGACGCCGTTGTTTTTGAATTCTGTTCCGTTGTCGGATCGAACACTGACGACGTCGTCTTCTTTTTGGGTGTGGAGCTGTCTTAAGAGTGCGGTCAAAATGTCATAACAATCGTCTTTGGAGATCATCATTTCGACCCACGTATATCTTGAATAATCGTCTACCACAACCAATGTATATCTATTGCCTCCAATACTTGCGGTAGTGACAGGTCCAAATAAATCCATATGTAGCAGCTGCAAACATCTTGAAGTTGACGGAGTCGTCTTGCTGGAGAAAGACGATTTTGGTTGTTTGCCTAGTTGACAAGCTGAGCACTTTTCGTCGTGGTGGTTAGCAACTTTGGGTAAACCACGAACCAGATTTTCTCTACCAATCTTGGAGAGATACTTGAAGTTCAAGTGACTAAGTCGTTTATGCCAAAGCCAACTATTTTCGCTAACATTTTTTGCTACAAAACAGAGATTAGAAGAAATACAAGTAGAATTGAAATCAACAATGTAAACATTTTTCTTACGAATCCCTTTGAGTAAAGTGACGCCGGAGTTGCCATCCTTGATAAGACAATGAGTTGAAGTAAAGTGGCATTGCAATCCTTTGTCGCAAAATTGTGAGATTGAGAGAAGATTGTGTTTTAGACCGGTAACTAGAGAAACATCTTGGATTGTTATTTTTCCTTTTCTGATGACTCCATAACCGATGGTCTTTCCTTTGCTGTTGTCGCCAAAAGTAACTGCTGGACCTTTTTCATTACGGACACTTTCCAAAAGGTTGATATCTCCAGTCATATGCCTTGAGCATCCACTGTTGAGATACCATAAACTTGTAACATCATCGGAGTGACCAGCCATAAGACAGAGGACCTACAAAATAAACATTTAAGATCGAGGTCCCCTTTATTATTTTGGGTCCTAAAGATTAGCAGCTTTTGACGACCCACACTTGCCTCACAGAAGGGGGTTTAGACCTTCTGGGATTTGGTGTGAATCTTAAAAGACATTCAGCAGCCTTATGACCATAATCATCACACACAGAACAATGGTGGAAGCCACCCAACTGAGGGTTAACAAACTTCGTCGAAGTCTTCAGCATAACATCATTTACTGGTATGGATGATGTTTCCCTTACAAAATTCATCCTCTTGAACTTTTCCGCCTTACCACTACCCGCGGTCGTCGACTTCCTTGTGGTCGTCGATTTCCTTGGTGCGGTCGTCGATTTCCTTGCGGTCGTCGACTTCCTTGATGCGGTCGCATGACCTCGCGGCAAGTAGGTGCGGTAAGGCAACTCAGCGCCCTTGCTGGTGCTTGCCGCAGCAGCAGGAGGTTCATCCATGGCAATACCTTTCAACTTAAGTGCCTTTCCAGTTTGATTCTTAGGGTAGACATAGTTGAACACTAGTTTCTTCTTTGGTTCTTGTCCTTCACCCTTTGAAACATGATGTTTAGCCGTCGACCTTTCCAAAGTTTGCTTGGTAAATTTCTCATCTCTTTCACAACAAGATGCACATTTAAAGTTGTCACTAGTTTGGAATCCCAAGCCTTCATTATCACCATTAGGCTTTTGGGATTCTAGTATTTTATCCATAGTAACACGAGAATTGGTCCACTCATTAGTGATCCGTTTAAGGTCGTTTATCTCAGCAACCAATTCATCGTTTTTAACTTTAAATATGACATTTTGTTCTTCTAAGAAACGGTTTCGATCAGTAAGATAAGTCATGCTCTTGATCTACTCCTTAAGGAGGGTGAGTTCAGATCTTAGTAGAGTTTTCTCCGTCTTAAGCTGGGAAATCTCTTCAGTTGAAAGTGCTAAAGCTTCCTTCATGCCAGCAAACTTACTAATTACCTGTTCAGCTTTCATAAACATCTTTTCTTGTTCGTCGGGAGAAATATCAAACTTGACTTGTGGAGTGGTAAACAGAACTTCCTTCACCTTGGGATTGTATTGAGCCTTCTTTGCTACACTTACATCACATCTAGAAAATAGAAGATCGCCATTCCTTTGAACTGGAGTTAGGAATCCCTTTTCAGCAAGTTCATCAGCTGTATAGCTTATCCGTTTAGGTTTTGCATTTGGTGAGTGATGATTTTTATTTTCATCCTCATCATCGGAATGAACGACCAAACAAATGTGACCTTCTTCAGAATCCTCGTCGCTTTCTTCAGAGTCTGACTCTATCCAAGTAGCTAACTCTTTTGTGGTAGAGTCCTCTTCAGCGACCATTCCCTTTTGATTTGAGTATCTAGGAGTGAAGTTGCTTTTCTTCTTCATGTACTCGAATTTGGGAATAGGGCACTCTGATGCGAAATGACCGGGTTTCCTGCAATTAAAACAAACGAGATCCTCTTTCTTCTTGGAGAAGTTGGAGTACTCTTTCTTACTTATTGAGCTGCTCCTTGAAAACCTTGCAGGAGCTTTGCTTGATGATCCGTGCCTTGCTGACTTTCTGAATTTTTGAAATCTTTTCACGAACATAGCAAAGTCGTCGTCGTCCATATCTAGTAACTCAGATGTGGAGATTTTTGGATCTTCTTCTTCGATCACTTCTTCCTTTTTAGTGACCAACGACAAACTCTTAGTTTTTCCTTCCATCTCTTCAATGTTGTGGAGCTTGATGTCAAAAACTTTGAGATTGGCGTAGAGGCTTCTGAGAGACATATCATCTAGAAGCTTGGTATCTTCAAGAGTATTTCCTTTGTGAAGATATTGAGAGCCAAGAGCAGCAAGAAAATTGACATTGATTTCTTTCTTGGTAAGCTTCTTTCCAAGTGCTGTATATGTACTTACAATCTCACAATAACGATCGTAAGTGGCTCTTAGTGATTCACCGGGGATCTTAGCGAAGTTGTTGAAACGTCTTTGAATTGCAAATCTTTTGCTTTCCTTGCACGCTTGATCTCCTTCGATGTAATCTTCAATTGCATCCCAAAGATCTTTTGCTGTAGCACATTCCATGATTTGTCGACGCTGAGACGTATTTAAAGTACTCATGAGTATACTTTTTGCTTTCACATCCATTCCAACTAGTCTTTTCTCTTCATCGGTCCATTCAGCTTTTGGTTTCCTGATTGTTGGTATGGTATCATTGGTTTCTGGATCCGGATTAGCTTTCATTGGGAAATATGGTCCAATGGTAAGACAATCACCAAGTTGCTCATCCATGGAGTAGAATTGAGTTAGAATGCTGTGCTTCCATACGTCAAAGTTGTCTTCGTCGAACGCTGGAACGTGAGTGAAGTTAACCGTTGCCATAGTTTTCTGACTTGCCATTTTGAATCGGCACCCAAGCTGTTAAGCTTGAAAAACAGAAGTTTTATAAAGGTGTTAGCTCTGATACCACTTGTTGGTCCCAAAGACACAACAAGGGTATGAAAAGAGGCTAGAGGGGGGGGGGGGGTGAATAGCCTATTTAAAATTATCAACCCTTTTTCAAAATTCAACCTTGTACTTACTATTGAGTTTTGTGGTCAAGTAAAAATCACTAGTTCAAAGTAAAATGCACAGCGGAAGTTTTCGATAAAACGGAGTAGAGTTGTTTTTGAAGTTAAAAACTGCTAGGTAAGCAAAACGTGCGGTCAGCAATATTGCGGTCAGCAATATTGCGGTCGGCAAAGATAGAGGTTTGAAAGATTCAATTTGCGGTAAGCAAAATGCGGCAAGCAATGCGGCAAGGTAACCTTGCGGTCGGCTATATGCGGTCGGCAAAGGTTACAGACTAGGTAGGTTGAAAATGAAGTTTTGTATCAATGAGTTTTGGCAAAAGATAAGTAGTCAGAAGTAGTAACTTAGGCAATAGGCAAGCAGCAAACATAATTCACAGTCGTTTGAGTATCTGGAAAGATCAAAACACTAAACGACAAACAAAGTCAATATGAACAATAAGAACAATTGCAGAAAGTAAATGACACAATGATTTGGAAAGGTTCGATCTGTTAAAAGATCTACGTCCTTTACCAAGATGGTCAGTCTTGGATTTTGAATGGAGGATATATTGATTCTTCTTGAGTACAAATTACAAAGATGAAGTATTGAATCAACACCTACTTTCTATGAAGAACAAATCCTAGACTTAGACCAGTGTATCCCTAATGATGCAATCTATGTGATTGATCAATCGGGGTGTGTGTGTGTAAAGAATCAAGAGCTCTATATAATCTAAATGATTGAGAGCCTAATGAATCTTTAAGTGTTGCTGGGCTTGAGATTTGATGTTCTTGAAGGCTTGCTGGGGATCTTTGAAGATTTGAAAGCGAAAGCTTGAAGATTCAAATGATTATGGAAATCTTGAGTATGATCTTCAATCACCAAGTATTTCGACAGCAATTTCTCTCTTTGAATCTCAGCACACTTTCAATGAAGAAAGTAAAGACTATTTATAGCCTTGGGTGAGAGAGATAGCTGTTGGAAGATGATGAGCTGTCACATTCTGATTGGAGCTCATATCTTTGTCTTGTAGTTGCAGAAGTTAGTGGGCAAGATGTACTATCTTGTACCAGACATAACGACCAAATTCAAATTTGAATTTTGCAACGATTAAATCAAACTTGTCGTTTCTTGGTCTTCACTTGGTTGTGTGATAGCTGGTCTGCGGTCAGACAAGATTGAGGTAACCTTGTAATCAGCAAGGATTTTGGTCATCAAAATCATGCGGTCGTCAAAAACCATGCGGTCGCCAAAAAACCATGCGGTCGACAAAAACCTTGCGGTAGGCAGACTTAGCCATTTTCACCATATCAGCAGCAGCAGCATTTCTTCAAAATTTGAGGGGCTGATCTTCTAAGCCTAGCTAAACTAAAAATGGACTTAACTAATGAAGTTGTAAAACTTCTTACAATAAAACCTAAAGTCCATAAAAAGTAAAATAAGGTTATGGGATCAATCAAATCTAGGTAATAGGAGTGGTTTATAATGTGCATACCCAACAGAATTTAATCTAACTTTTTTTTAAAAAAAAAAACTAATTCAGTTTTAGTTGAAACTCATTTATATTACACAAAGAAGTCAAAGCATCCAATCTACTATCAAATGAACTCATATTGAGGTGAAAGGAATAAACTATAAAAATAAGTGAAAAGAAAACTCTTTTTTATTTTTTTATTTTTTTTGGTAGAAGACTCTTTCAACTCAAGCGTGATCACGCTTAACTCAAAAGAGTGATCTACAATTTATTTGTCACAATGGAATTCCATGTATGGTTAAGGCTAATGGGGGGGGGGGGTATCATTGTAGAGTAAAACCAATCCATGATCCTTGTCTTTGAAAGATGTTGGCTTAATCTCCCATGCGCATAATGATTTTTGAAAATAATTTAGGGACAGAGATTTGTAAGTCAAGATGTGAAAAATGCATAATTTTGGGACATACTTGAGGACAATCATGGTTTTGGTGTGGGGGATTTTGATATATCTTTATTTATCGATATTTTATTGTGTTATTTCCCTTCATTTAAATTACGTAATGCATCTATTTAACCCGTTTTGTTATCTTTTGGATGTAGGGATAGAAGTGATGGATGGGAGTAAAAAGAAGGCTAAAAGTGGATTTTTGTAGAAGTTCAATGTGACATATTTTTTGTGGCTTAGAAGAGTGAAAGAATGCTGGAAATTTGAAGGCAAAGATTCACAATGAAGTGGAAGTTGAGAATGCAAAAGGGCTGGCTTTTCTCTCTTCTACAACTACAAAAGAGAGAATCAATGCAATAAAAAAAAAACACGTTTCTTTCACCAAGAAAAGAAAACCATCAGCCTCTCCTCTATTCTTCTCCATCCAAAAACATCCTTCCTGTAATTTTATTTTTTCAAGAATTTCATGAAGCTTATGGATTCAATCATGAGTAGCTAAGTATCATTTTTCCAATTCAAGGGTTTTTATTTTAATAATGTTATTGTGAGGTTATATTCTTAATATATTCTTGTTTCAATTCAAGTAATTCATAAGTTCATCGGTTTTATTCTTATGGAAATTCACTAATTGACTGAATTGACAACTCATTTAGTTAGTGTTTTTCCTACCGCTCACGAATTCATCCGGGGAGGCTTGAATGAGTGAAATTGAGAGCAATAGGCTTACATTTGTTGTGGAAATAAGTTTGGTCTAGCTTGAATTTGTTGTGGAAACAAGTTTGACAATATGAACTTATGATGCTAATTTTAGTAGTTGTTGGCTATCCAGACTATTAGAATTAGTTTCAACTATTCCATGAGAACTTTACGCAATGGTAAGATTTCCTAGGTGCTAGGCTTAGGGAATTAAGATAGGGAGATGTAAGACTTTTTTCAAGTGGATTGAAATTGTCTTAAGTTGAATACTTGAATTGCATGAATATATTTTGTTAGCCTATGATCAATAACATAATTGAATTCATAACCCTTGAATCGGAATTGTCGTATTGATTTTCTTTAATTTTTTGGTTCTTGCTATTTAGTTATTTTTATCTACGTTCTTTTTCTAGTTCATTTTAGTTGTTAGCTTTAGTTCTTGGTTAAATTCCAATAAAAAATCCCCCCTTTTTATTAATTCTTAGTTTTAGAATCTCAAAAGAAATTAGTCTCGCTCCCTGTAGATACGATTCCTACTTGCCACTATACTCGTTTTTATAAGTAGGAGAAAATTATTTTGGCGGTTTAACGACCCTCCAATGTAATTCAAAACCATTAAGCTTCGGTTTTCTTAATGGTTCGGTTTGTTCGGTTTCGGTGTGATATCGGTTGGTTCGGTGTCAAACCAATAGAATGGACTGTTGGGTTGTGGGTTTGTTGGGCTGCCTTAATGGGCTACATTCAAATGAGACCCAATTTGCACATAATAAATAATAAGGTAAAATAAGGCACATTTTCTTGTTGAAGTATGAATTGGGCCAATGGGCCATGCTACTTGGGCCAAAAACTACAAATTAAAGTTTACAACTATTAATTCAAATAATAAGCTAGGAATAAAACGACATAGTTTTAGGTTATCGGTTAGGTTCGGATTCTTATCGTTCTAACAAGCTGGAAACCTAAACCGAACCACTAATTTCAGTTTTCTAATTTTTAGAAACCGGTCCTAACCAATAGCTTATTGGACCGGTTTTTCGGTTTTATTGGTTTTTTGGGGTTTTTTTCGGTTTTTTTGCTCACCCCTACTTGAGGGTAGGGGTGAGCAAAAAAACCCAAAAAAACAATAAAATCGGACCGAAAAACCGGTCCAATAAGCTATTGGTTAGGACCGGTTTCTAAAAATTAGAAAACCGAAATTAGTGGCTCGATTTAGGTTTCCAGCTTGTTAGAACCGATAAGAAACCGAACTGAACCAATTACCTATAACTATGTCGTTTTATTCCTAGCTTATTATTTGAATTAATAATTGTAAACTTTAATTTGTGGTTTTTGGCCCAAGTAGTATGGCCCATCGGCCCAATTCATACTTCAACCAAAAAATGTGCCTTATTTGACCTTATTTATTATTATGTGCAAATTGGGCCTCATTTGAATGTAGCCCATTAAGGCGGCCCAACAAACCCACAACCCAACAGTTCATTCTATTGGTTTGACACCGAACCAAACCGAAATCACACCGAAACCGAACAAACCGAAGCTTAATGGTTTTGAATTACATAAACCGATAACTATTGGTTTGGTGTTGGTTTTAGCCTAAAACCGAACCAAACCGACCCGTGCACACCCCTACTTGAGGGGCTACACCTGTTATCACCCATTGGTTTAAAGTATAACGTCCAACATAGTTAATATTTTTTTTTCATTAAAGATCAATTACGTTATCGGGGTTTTTTTTTTTTTTTTTTTGAAAGAGTTACGTTATCGGGTTAGTGTGTGATTTTTGAGACAAAAGAAATTTCATTACGATAACTATATTTTAATATTTTTTTGATTAAGCTTTGATTACTGGTTAGAGTGAGACTATCGAGATGGAAATGAATAATAACAAAGTGATTAAGACTTTATAAAGTGTGGATTTAATAAGGGTTAGCAAAAGTAAGCTATATATTGGTGGAAAACTAATGCTCCCACGTAGATTCTCCTCTAATGCTTATAATGGTGGAAATATATAAATCAAGGAAATTAACTTGCCGACATATTAAAAAATACTCCCACGGTTCTAAAAAGATAGTCTCATTTTGACTTTTTATGGTCAACGAAAATAAACTTTAACCACACATTGATGTCAATTTAATTATCACAATGAAATTCTAAAAATTGTTATTGGTAAATCATTTAATGATTTATCAATTACAAATTTTAGAATTTCACTAGAATGATTAGATCGTCACCAATGATTGGTCAAAGTTTATTTTTGTTGACCATAAAAAATCAAAATGAGACTATCTTTCCGGGGGACAGAGGGTGTATTACTGAGATTCTTATTTGCATTATACTGATCACTAGTTATATTCCCACCCATTATGATTTATACTTCAAATATTAGGAGTGTGTTATAAATTTGTTTTGAAAAGGGTTGATGCTTGATCAGCTTTAAATCTAAATTTTCAGGTGGTTTAATTTTATGAAATGAAAAAAAGTTGTATAATTGTAGTCTATCTTTTGTATAAATTAAGATGATATATTTAATTTTCCAAAATTAATTTTGAGTGAATGAAAAGATCAATGATAAAAGTATTGTTGTGGGTAAAATTTCAAGATGTGTCTACCTTCCACTCCCTTCAAAGATTGCAAAGCCTTGAACGACAGGTATATTTTACATTACTGATTATTCACTATTTCGATAATAATTTTGCAGGTGGTGAACAGCAATTAAGCACATGGGATAAATCATTTTAACAGCCATATGAGGCCTTTTGACCACGTCAACCATGTCAAGAGATGAGGCCCGGGTTGATAGGATAGTTAGTTATTTTTAGTATTAGAGTTTTTTGTTATCTAGAAGTGTATATAAATAAAGACATGGAGGTACACCAAACACACACTCACATACGCCTAGAGCTCTTGTAAACCTCCATTGTTCTCAAAAGTTACTGTGATTAATACAACCGTTTGGGGAAGGAAGGTGCTCTTAATCACCTCCCGAGGTTTTGTGCCGGCGAGCTTATTATCTCAAGGGCTTTCCTCGTTACATCTTTGAGCCATTCTTTCAATTCTTTAGATTAAACTCCATCCGTCCCTCCTTTATTTTTGATCTCCAATTAAGATCAAACTTCATTGTTTTTTCTACCAAAACAGTTTGGCGCCCACCGAGGGGCACTGGTTTTAAAAAATCTATTGAATTGTCGCTTCGAAATGGCTACTCAACCTATGATCTCCAGCACTACCAAGTCAACCAGCCCTACTACTGGCACTAGCACTCAATCTGGGGGCAATGCTCCAAAGTCGTCGGCGGCACTTTCCAGTGGGTTGCCACCTCCTCCACCGTTGGGGGCAGGTAAGAAGCAACCATCTCCCAGCCCTGATCACGAGCTCAAGAACATGCTGACCCAGATGAAGCACCAGTTGGATCAACAGGGCAAAAGTACATCTTTGATAGTTGAGGCCATGGTAAAGATGCAGAAGGAGCAACAGGCCTTATCTGAAAGGATGGATTCAGTATCTCCTATACGTCCCCGAGTCCTAGATTTTGGTGCTGGCTCTTCAGTGTTCAATGAATTCATTCCCATGAGTTCAACAGTGAATGCACAAACTACATCATCATTGGGACATACGTCTTCTATGATGCCAACATCTGTCGCTCCTACTATCTTCGACCTCACAGGAGAAGGAAACACTTATTCATCCCCTATGCCTAATGTGTCTGAAACACCTCAAGGGGGACCCATCTTCACCAGCAGCACGATTGTAACATCTTCAGCTGGCACTACCCTACCATTTGGTAACTTTAAATATACAAATTCTTTTGATAATATTGCTCGTACCACTAATCCTTTTGCAGGTAACTATATAGCAAGTCAACTCCAAGAGTTAAGAGATTTGGTGATGAATGTACCTGGTGTCACTCCACCCATCCAACAGGTTTCTCCAACATGTTACAATCAATCACGCTTCATTCCAGCTATAGCACAAATCGACATCCCCAAAGGCTTCAACATCCCAAGTATGAAGTTGTATGACGGAAGCAGCGATCCTGAAGAGCATGTCGCACACTATCAGGAGAAGATGGAGATCGTTAGAGTACCTTTGCAATACAGGGAAGCTTGTTTATGCAAAGGATTTGGCTCAACATTGGTCGGACCTGCATTAAAGTGGTTAATTCGTCAACCACCAGGATCTATTGGTTCATTCGCCCAGCTTGTCAACATGTTCAACAATCAATTCTCCTGTAGCAGACAATTCGAAAAGCTTACTAGTGATCTCTACCGCATTGTTCAGCAACCTAATGAGGCTTTGAAGGGTTACGTCAATCGATTTAACAAAGAAGTCCTAGAGATACCTAGTCTCGATATGGCGACGGCAACGGAAGCATTTAGAATGGGCCTGAAGAAGGACACACCATTTTACGAAGAGTTGGTAATGAACCCTTGCAAAAAGATGGAAGATGTACGCAACAGAGCATTAACATTCATCAGGCTTGAAGAGGACAAGGTGCAGCAGTCAAAGACCTCCGGAAAATCTTCAGCATATGACAATCCTGACCGGAAGATCGAAACATCTCACCAGAGGAATCACAGATCCAGACCATATCACAGAAACGATCCTGAAAAGATCAATTCTGTTGAGGATGAAGATCAAGATGAAACTCACTGTCCAAAAATTTCTGACTATTGTTTTTCTGTTGATATTGCAGGAATCTTGTGTGCAATGAACAATCTTGGAGATAAGGCAAGGTGGCCAAGGAAGAATGACAAACCTACAGGATGGAAGGATAAATCAAAGTGGTGTGCCTACCACGAAAATTTCGGACATCTTACCGAGGACTGCATCGCCTTGCGAAAAGAATTGAGCTACTTGCTTTCCAAAGGCTATCTTAAAGAGCTTCTCAGTCACAGAAAGAACAAAGCAGAAAACAAGGAAGCAGTTCCTGAGAGACCATTTCTCCCCCACCAGTAACTAAGGTAATTAATATGATTAGTGGTGGTTCTGATATTTGTGGTACTTCTTACTCTGTAGCCAAAAGATATGCCAAAGATTCCAAAGATGAGAAGCCAAGAATTCAGAAGAAGATCCCTAATTCAGGCTCTCAAGATGCTATCACCTTTGAAGAGGAAGATCGTGAAAATGTCCTAGACCCTCATAATGATGCTCTGGTGATTGCATTGCAAATTGCAAACTGCAAGGTGAGAAGAATTTTGGTAGATGGGGGCAGTTCAGTAAATCTTATCACGGTGGAGGCACTGAAAGAGATGAACATCCCAATGGAGAACGTAACCAAGAGGACTTTGGTTCTTGTGGGATTCAGCGGAGAAACCAAGGATACTATGGGAGAGATTATGCTTCCAGTATATGTAGAAGGTGTTAACTCCATGGAGCGGTTTTGTGTGATAGACTGCGCCACTAGCTACAATGTTATAATGGGAAGGCCCTGGATCCATGCTATGAAGGCTGTACCATCAACTTATCATCAGTGTCTGAAGATGCCTACACCTTGGGGAGTTGTTACAATCTTTAGTGATCAACAGATGGCCAAGAACTGTTACATGACTTCAATGAAGGCGTCAACATCTCCGAGACAAGCATAGCAATTACAGAAGAAGGCACGTCAGGTATTGGAGGCAAGGGAGCATGATGTGAAAGAAGTATTATTAGACCCCTCAAATCTAGACTTGAAGGTGTTGATAGGGCAAGATGTACCAGCTCAATTTGAAGAAGAACTAATGACTCTTTTGAGACAAAGAGTCAAGAGTTTTGCCTGGAAGCATGAAGACATAACAGGAATAAGCAAAGACGTTATAACCCACAAGCTCAACATCGACCCAACTTTTAAGCCAGTTCACAAGAAAAGAAGGAAATTTTCTCAAGAAAGGAACCAGATCATCAAAGATGAAGTTGACAAGTTGTTGAAAGCAAAGATGATCAGAGTAGCAGAATATCCAAAATGGTTGGCTAACGTAGTTGTGGTAGAGAAGAGAGGAGGCAAATGGAGAGTTTGTGTCGACTTCACGGACCTAAATAAAGCCTGCCCAAAAGATCCTTTCCCTTTGCCACATATTGACACATTGGTTGACGCAACATCGGGACACGAGATCTTGACGTTTATGGATGCATCTTCAGGATTTCAGCAGATTCAGATGGAACCGTCTGACCAAGAACACACCGCCTTAATTACACCCTCAGGTATATATTGTTATATTGCTATGCCTTTTGGACTAAAAAATGCAGGTGCAACATATCAGAAGCTGGTCAACATGATGTTCAAAGATCAAATTGGCGATAACATGGAGGTATACATCGATGACATGGTGGTAAAGTCAAAGAAAGCAGAGAATCACGTCCGAGATCTTACAGAAGCATTCAACATCTTAGATGCTTTCAACATGAAACTGAATCCAACCAAGTGTAATTTTGGAATGAGGTCTGAAAAGTTTCTAGGCTATATGGTAACACAAAGAGGTATCGAGGCGAGCCCGGAGCAAATCAGAGCTATCATCAACTTGGCATCACCTCGATCTGTTAAAGAAGTGCAAAGATTAACTGGGAAGGTGGCAGCGCTCAACAGATTCATCTCTAAATCTTCTGAAAGATGCAAGTTCTTCTATGACATCTTAAAGAAGAATAACAAGTTTGAATGGACTCAACAGCATGATAAAGCCTTCCAAGATCTGAAAGAATACCTATCAACACCACCGCTATTGGTCAAACCTGAAGAAGGTGAGCCATTATATGCATATCTTGCCGTGTCAGAAACAGCAGTAAGTGCAGTCTTTGTTGGTCCCAAAGACACAACAAGGGTATGAAAGGAGGATAGAGGGGGGGGTGAATAGCCTACTTAAAATTTCAACCCCTTTTCAAAATTCAACCAAGTGCTTACAATCTTGAGTTTGCGGTCAAGTAATAAACCGTGCGGTCAAGATGTAATATGCACAGCGGAAGTTTTCGATAGAAATAAGGTAAGGTTGTTTTTGATGAAAATCTCTAAGTGGATTCTTTCTCACGGTCAGGTAGTTCCGGTCAAGAAAGATGCGGTCAAGGATGTGCGGTCAGAGATTTGCGGTCAGATGGTTGAGAGATTGAAAGTTGTTGTCTTAGAAGTTTTTGGCAAAAGATAAGTTAGTCAGATTTTAACTTAGGCAATGTGAAGAACAAATAAACACAATTCACAATTCGTTCTTAAATATGAAAGATCAAACACTAAAAAAACAAACAAAATTAATATGAACAAGTGAAGAACGAGATGAACAATACTTGAAGGTAAATTTGCAGAAAGTAAAATGACACAAGTATTTGGAAAGGTTCGATCTGTTAAAAGATCTACGTCCTTTACCAAGATGGTCAGTCTTGGATTTTGAATGGTGGTATATATTGATTCATGAGTGTACAGATTACAGAGATGAAGTATTGAATCAACACCTACTTTCTATGAAGAACAAATCCTAGACTTAGACCAGTGTATCCCTTTTGATTCAATCTAAGTGATTGATCAATTGGGGTGAGTGTGTGTGTAAGAATCAGAAGCTCTTTAAAATCTAAGTGATTGTAGAGCCTAATGAATCTTAAGTGTTACAAGGCTTGAGATGACTTGTATGTTGCTGGAGATCTTTGAAGGTTTGAAGGTGAGTTCTTTGAAGATTCAAAGGATTCTGGAAATCTTGAGTATGATCTTCAATCACCAAGTATTTTAACAGCAATTTCTCTCTTAGAATCTCAGCACAGTTCAATGAAGAACTTAAGGGCTATTTATAGCCTTGAATGAGAAAATAGCTGTTGGATTTACTTGGGCTCCAAGTTGAAGGACAATGAGCTGTTGAATTCTGATTGGAGCTCGATCTGAGTTTGTCCTTTTTGCAGATAAGAGGTGGTCCCACTTAGATGAATTCAAATTTGAATTACTTGGGATCCAAGTTCTGCAACGTTCTAAACTAACCATAGTTTGACCATGGTTAAGTTTGAACAAACTTGGGTTCTTGGACAACTTCATCATTTGCGGTCAAGGCCTCACGGTCGAGTGTCTTGCGGTCGAGGGGTCAAATGTGACCTGTCAAGATATGCCACAAAGCTCACGGTCACTGACTTCCGGTCAAGTGATTCACGGTCAAGTGGTCTTCCACGGTCAGGTGGTCTACCATGGTCAAGTGAATTCACGGTCAAGGTCTTGACCACTAAAATTCCAGACTTAGAAAATTTTCAGCCTATCAATCTAAAGCCTATACTATCAAAGTGGACTATTCTAAAAATGAAGTTTAACACTTCTTACAATATACCCTAAAGTCCACTAAAAGATAAAATTAGGTTATGGGATCTGTTGGGTATGCTTATTTCTTAACCCTCCCAATTATGTTAGAATTGATTGATATCATCACCTAAGTATTTTATGGACTATAGGATCCTATGTAAGAAGTTTTATAACTTCTATTTTTAGCTAAGTCCAATTTTATAGAATAGGCTTAGCGGTTAGGGCTTGCTTGAAATGAGGTTTCATTTACTGAAGACCAAGTATAATGCGCAGGACATTTCGTGCGCAGCACATTTCATGCGCAGAGCATTACCTGCTCAGTCTCCGCGCGCATAGCCGCGCGCATAGCATTACCTGCTCATTCTCCGCGCGCATAGCATCACTTGCTCATTCTCCATGCGCATGGCTTTTATGAGCAGAGCAGATTAACTTGGTCCTTATGCTTATCTTTCAACAACCTCATATTCTTGAAACTTGGAGCGAAAAGGAATGATCTAAGCAAGACTGTGGTCTCTACGCAGGACTTCCCTGCGCAGGACATCACTGCGCAGGTCTCCTCTGCGCAGCATGCATCCTTGCTCAGTTTTCGATACATTCAGATTACATAACTTGGAAAGCGCTTAGAAGATGCACGCTTATTAAAAATGCTGAGGTGTGCAGAAACGACAAAGCAAGCACACTCAGCAGATCCAACGGTGGAGACGCGCTCAAGAGAAATATTTCAAATGAAGACAGCTGTCAACCTTCTAGAAGAAGCTTTTGAATTTGGTCTTCATGCTCAGTCTCCAACGGCTCTAAAACACCTGCGCACCAATCATATTGTGCCAGGTCATCAACTTTGATCAGAGCTCCAACGGCTATAAAGGACACCTGCGCACCAATCATATTGTGCCAGCTCATCGTCCTTGCTCAGAGCACCAACGGCTAGTTTTAAGCTCTCTGCTATAAATAGCCTGCTCATCTTCATTTCCAAGTTGCTTGAGTTCTTGCTTCCAAAAGAAACTTTGAAGATTTGAAGATTGCTTGCTCATTTCCAGAATTCTCAAGATCAACCTTCATACCTTCATACTCAACCAAGCCCAGATCCTATAAGCCTTATATCACCAGAATTCTTTGTGCTCTTCATCTCATAGATTCATAGAGCCCAGAATTTCTGAACACACACACACCTCTTGAAGCTTTGATTATTTCGATCATACTTCTAGAGATACACCGGTTTAGTCTAGGATTTGCTCTTCATAGATTATAGATCTTTGAGTTAGTTTGTTCTACATTGTTGTATCTTGTAATCTCTCATATAATAAGATCTCCATTAGAAAATCCAAGACTAACCATCTTGGTAGAGGACGTAGATCTTTCATTGATCGAACCTCTCCAAATAACTTGTTCTTTAATCTCGCT
The DNA here is from genome assembly GCA_026119855.1 of Campanula takesimana. Classification (NCBI taxonomy): domain Eukaryota; kingdom Viridiplantae; phylum Streptophyta; class Magnoliopsida; order Asterales; family Campanulaceae; genus Campanula; species Campanula takesimana. The sequence goes on along the minus strand of JAOWBW010000136.1, from coordinate 1,926,316 downwards.
ATTTACTTCCTGCTTAATCATTTCTGAATTACTGCTTTGTTTGATCTTTCAGATTGCTATACTTTGCTGCTGTGCTTGTTATTGCTTATTGCCTTAGAACACTTTATCCAACTCTTTAAGCCAAAACTTAGCGCGTGCGTTTTTATCCTTGCGCAGCTTTTTACTGCGCAGGTACTGCTTAAAACTTCCGCTGTGCATTTCACACTCTCACTGCGCGCTATACTTAGCTTATTTGAGAACTGTGCGCATAAGCCATTGATTTGCAAAAGGGTTTGAAAAGAATTTTAAAACGCTATTCACCCCCCCCCCTCTAGCATTTTTCATACCCTTGTTGCCCCTTTGGGACCAATAAGTGGTATCAGAGCAAACACCTTCATAAAACTTGTTTTGTTTTTCAAGCTTAACAGCTTGGGTGCCGATTCAAGATGGCTTCAAAATCTTGGGCAATGGCTAACTATTCACATGTTCCAGTGCTGAATGAAGATCACTTCGAAATCTGGAAGCACTGCATGCTCACTCATTTTTCCTCTATCGACGAGATCCTCCACGACATTGTTCTTGAAGGACCCTACATTCCAATGAAGGCCAATCCAGATGCTGCTACCAACAAGGATAATCCTACAATCAAGAAGGCCAAAGGGGAATGGACCGATGAAGAAAAGAAATGGGTTGGTTACGATGGAAGAGCTAGAAACATCATTCTCAGCAGTCTAGACCTCTCCACGCACAATCAAATTGTGAGCGGTGGAACTGCAAAGGATCTATGGGATGCTATTGAAAGCTATGTGAATGGTGACAAAGTAAGCAAGGAAAACAAAAGATTTGTGGTGCAAAGAAAATTCAACTGCTTCATGAGAAAGGATGGTGAAACCTTGAGACAAACTTATGATCGCTTCTGTGCTGTTGTAAACTCTTGTAAATCTCTTGGAACTACCTTCACCAATAAAGAAGTAAATTCTCAATTCTTAGATGCGCTAGGTTCCAGATATGTGTACAAGGCAAGTCATCTGGAAGATTCTGGATTTTTAGATACTTGGCCTCTGCGCAGCTTATACGCCAACTTAAAAGTGTATGAGCTTAAGCTTGATCGAATTGATGAAACTGAAGGAAAAGGAAAAGCAATTTCAATGATTGCTCAAAGAGAACCTGCGCCTGCTCAAACCTCAGACAAAGTCTCCACTTCTTCTCTGCTTGAAATGGATGATGATGATTTCGCTATGTTTGTTAAGCGATTCCAAAAATTCAGGAAATTCTCAAAACCTGAATCCTCAAGTAAAGCTCCAGCTAAATTCTCTCGTGGCAGAGACTCAAAGGAAGAAGATGACTTGGTTTGCTACAACTGTAGAAAGCCTGGTCATTTTGCATCAAAATGCCCTACGTCAAGATTTGAGTACATAAAGAAGAATACTGCGCAGAGATTTTCAAAGCAGCGCGGAATGGTTGCTGAAGAAGACCCTGCTGAGAAGCAACTCAAGACCTGGATAGAGACTGACACTGAAGACAGTGATGATGATGACTCTGAGGATGGACTGCTCTGCTTGATGGCCAATGCCGATGCTGATAGCGATTCAGACAATGATCCCAAAATGGACACAAAGGCTGCGCCAAGTACTATTCAGAAGAAAGGTCCCACCATCATAGAACTGGCAGAAATGGGACATCTAACTCCAACCAGACAGAATGGCAAGTACTTATTTGCCAGAGCAGACCTAACGAAGAAATTTGTTGCTGCGCCAATACGCAAAGAATCTCTTGAAATTCCTGCTGAAATTGCAATAGAAAAGGATGACTCTGCTGATGAGCGCGAGTCTATCTTTCAGCAAGCTGAAAAGGTAATCAAAAGATTCAATTCTATGAAAGAAGCAGTGGACTTATCAATTGGAGAAATTTCACAGCTTAAGACGGAGAAAACTCTTTTAAAATCTGAGATCACCCTCCTTAAGGAGCAGATTAAGAGCATGACCCCCCTTACTGAAAAAAACCGTTTTCTCACAGATCAAAATGAGCTATTTAAAGTAAGAAACGAAGAATTGGCTGCTCAAGTAGCTGATCTCACAAAGATCACTGATGAGTGGACCAAATCTCTTGTCACTATGGATCAAATTCTAGAATCCCAAAAAGCTAGTGGAGATAAGGAAGGCTTGGGGTTCTCAACTAGTGACAACTTTAAATGCGCAGTTTGCTCTGAAAGAGAAAAGGATTTTACACCCCAGCAAACTATTAAAATTCCTAAAGCAAAGCATTCTGCTTCAATGGGTAGAGGACAGGAGAAAGTCCAGAGACAAAATTTACATTATGTCTACCCAAAGAAGCAAACTGGAAAAGCCAAGGGTAAGGCTAAAGTTGAATCTGCGCTTGACAACGCACCTTTTGATATTTGTTACGCTTATCCTTCGAATGTCAAATCTGCGCATAAGGGTCATGCGCATGAAAGCCATGCGCCTCTACGCCAGATGCGCATACTTAAGAAAAGCGCACCAAAACTTCAAAAGATGATGTTTGTCAAAGCAAATTCATCTGCTCCAGTAAAGAATGTTGCGCCAAAGAAAAGTAAAGAGTTTGTAAAAACCCAATCTATAAGTGGCTTTCATCATTGTGTTGTGTGTGATGGTTTAGGTCACAAGGTTGCAGAATGCCTTTTGCGATTTTCTCCTAATGCCAAGGGACGTAAAAATCCTAAGGTCAGACAGGAGTGGGTTATCAAAAGTTGCTAACTCTAGGACCCAAGAATAAAGGGGACCTGCGTTCTTAATGTCTATCTTTCAGGTCTCCTGCTTCACTGCGCACTCTTCACAAGCTGAAGCGCATATATGGTACCTCGACAGTGGATGCTCTAGACACATGACTGGAGATGTCACTGCTCTTGAAGATGTGCATCAAGGAAGAGGTCCCTCTGTAACTTTTGGAGATAACAACAAAGGGCACATAGTTGGATATGGAAAAATCAGAAAAGATAAAGTGTGCATTGAGAAAGTTGCGCTCGTAGAAGGTCTCAAACACAACCTGCTCTCCATATCACAATTCTGTGATAAAGGTTTGGAATGCCACTTCACTGCAACGCACTGCTACATCAAAGATGGCATATCCGGACTAACTTTGCTCACAGGGACTCGTAAGACTAATGTTTACATTATTGATCTTACTGCTGTAAATTCTATCACTAATCTCTGTTTTGTAGCAAAGAATGTTAGTGAAAGCAGCTGGCTATGGCATAAGCGCTTAAGTCATTTGAACTTCAAATATTTGGCTAAGCTTGAAAGGGAAAATCTTGTCAAAGGACTTCCCAAAGTAGCTGACCATCATGACAGAAAATGCGCAGCATGCCAGCTCGGTAAACAACCTAAGCAGTCTTTCTCCAGCAAGATTGTCTCCTCAACTTCCAAATGTTTACAACTGCTTCACATGGATTTGTTTGGACCGGTCACCACCGTAAGCATTGGAGGAAACAAATATACCTTAGTCGTGGTAGATGACTACTCAAGATACACACGGGTCGAAATGATGATATCCAAAGATGACTGCTATGATATATTGACTGCTCTCTTTCGAAGGCTCCAAACTCAAAAAGAAGACGACATCGTGAGTGTTAGATCAGACAATGGAACTGAATTCAAGAATAACGGTGTTGCTCAATACTGCGATGACCATGGAATTGATCACAATTTCTCTGCTGCTGGAGTTCCTCAACAAAATGGCGTTGTGGAAAGAAAGAATCGCACGTTGATTGAGGCTGGAAAAACAATGATAGCAGAAGCTAAGCTTCCAAAGTATTTCTGGGGAGAAGCTGTCAACACTGCCTGCTTTACTCAAAATAGATCCCTCATCAACAAAGCCTACAACAAGACTCCATATGAGCTATGGAGAGGAAGAGCGCCCAACATTGCTTTCTTCAAGATCTTTGGCTGCAAATGCTATATCCTCTACAATGGCAAAGATCATAGAGGTAAATTCGACGCCAAAGCAGATGAAGGTATTTTCGTTGGGTATGCCAAACATTCTAAAGCTTTTCGTGTTTTTAATAGAACTACTCTAGTAATTGTAGAATCTGTACATGTTACTTTTGATGAGCATTCTCTCATTGAGCCACATTTGGCTCCAAATGATTCTGATGATTCTGCTGAGAATGTTGAGACAGGTACGCAGCCTCAAACTGTACCTGCGCAGAATGTTAATCAAGAAGATCAAAACCAGAATCAAGCAAGTCCATCGCATGCGCATACACCCGATGCTGCGCCAGAAGTGACGACTCCTGATGCGCAAACACCTCCTCCTGCGCATGATGTTTCTCCACTTCAGCAAATCACTTTTGATGATCTTGATGCTGGAACAAATGAAGTACCCATTGAAGATCTTCGTATTCCTACCACTCAACCTAACTTACCTCCCGAGGTTCGTGAAGTTAGAGATCATCCAACTTCAAACATCATTGGTGATCTCAATGAAGGGGTTCGTACTAGGAGAGCATCAAACTTTGATGATGAATATCACTCATTTATCTCTCAAATCGAACCAAAGAAGATTGATGAAGCGCTTCAAGATTCAAGCTGGGTTACTGCTATGCAAGAAGAGCTTAACCAATTTGAGCGCTGCAAGGTTTGGACTTTGGTACCCAGACCTCATGACCAAGGAGTTATCGGTACAAAATGGGTATTCAGAAACAAGATGGATGAGAATGGAAGCATCACCAGAAACAAAGCAAGGCTGGTTGCGCAAGGCTATAGGCAAGAGGAAGGAATCGACTACGACGAAACATTTGCGCCTGTAGCAAGACTTGAAGCTATAAGAATTTTCTTAGCTTATGCGTCTCACAAGAAATTCAAGCTTTATCAAATGGATGTGAAAAGCGCATTTCTCAACGGCGAACTCCAAGAGACGGTCTACGTAGCACAACCTCCCGGTTTCGAAGATAGCAAATTTCCAAATCACGTCTTCAAACTTCAAAAAGCTTTGTATGGACTTAAGCAAGCTCCAAGAGCATGGTACGATACCCTATCAAAATTCCTGCTAGAGAAAGGCTTTAAGCGCGGTAAAATCGACACAACTCTTTTTATTGCTAAGTATAATGATCATTCTTTACTTGTTCAAATTTATGTCGATGATATTATATTTGGTTCTACTAATGAGTTACTTTGTAAGCGCTTCGAGAAGCTCATGAAAAGCAAGTTTGAAATGAGCATGATGGGAGAACTCACTTTCTTCCTCGGGCTTCAAATCAAACAATTGAATGATGGCATCTTCATAAATCAAGCCAAGTACACAAGGGACTTAATCAAGAAATTTGGACTTGAAAATGCTAAAGCATACGACACTCCAATGGCCACTGGCAATAAGCTTGACAAAGACTTAAAAGGTAAGAAAGTTGATCAAACTTTATATCGAGGTATGATTGGCTCTCTTCTTTATCTTACTGCAAGTAGGCCAGATATTATGTTTAGTGTTTGTGTCTGTGCGCGCTATCAAGCGGATCCTAGAGAAGCGCACTTAACTGCTGTTAAACGCATTATTCGTTATCTTTCTGGAACTGTTAACCTTGGACTTTGGTACACCAAAGATTCAAATTTCGATTTGCTAGGTTATTCAGATGCAGATTACGCAGCATGCACTATTGACAGGAAGAGCACAAGTGGAACTTGTCATTTTCTTGGAAATCGACTTGTTGCGTGGGCAAGCAAGAAGCAAGCTGCTGTGTCCATCTCCACTACAGAAGCTGAATACATTGCTGCTGGAAGCTGCTGCTGCCAAATCCTATGGATGAAGCAACAATTAGTGGACTATGGAATTCATGAAGCAAACTGCCCAATATTTTGCGATAATATGTCCACTATAGCTGTCTCCAACAATCCTGTCATGCATTCAAAGACAAAGCACATCGACATCAAATATCATTTTCTCAAGGACCACGTGGAAAAAGGAAATATTCACTTAGAGCACGTGGGCACAGACAATCAAATTGCTGATATCCTCACAAAGGCTCTTGACGCAAAGAGATTTGCTTTCTTGAGAGGAGAAATGGGTATGCTTGAACTTAGCTAATTGTCCATATGATTTGTCAATACTAATGAGCTTGTGTTTACTTGATAATTTTCTAAGATAGGTAATGCCTCATGCGCCTGCGCATATGAAGCGCACAAGATGTTGCGCACAAGGCACAATTTTTGAGTTTTCAAAGAAACTCTGCACATTATATTGATGCGCATGAACCTCACACGCATACCCCGTGGACCTCAGTATATCATTCTTCCGGTGTCTGCTCCCTTAGATCCCTCAAGTGGTCACTGTGCAGGCAAAGATTCAAGAGCAACTGGATGCGCAAGATGCTAGGCTCGATGCGCAGGCCAGTATGCTATAAGGCATTGATTGTGCCATTAAGGGGGAGAGTTATCTAACAAAGGCAAATAGGGAGAGAACAAAGGCATTAAGGGGGAGAGATTAAGGGGGAGAGTAATCTATCAAAAAAAAAAAATTCCAAATTGATGCTCCCGCCTCAAATAATTGAAGCTCTGTGCAAAGCAATTTGGGAATCTACAAGATGAAGTGCGCAGAGCTCTCTCAAAGGTGAACTCAACTTATAATGCATCATTGCTTTTCCCAAAACCTTGTTCAATTCAAACTTTTCGTTTGTGGAACAATGAACGCATTATTTCAAACTTCATGCGCATATACTTAACTGCTCATATTTTCTGTGCATGATGTTTTAAACATTCAGTTTAAACGCATACCAATCCTAAACTCATATTATCTGTATGCACTGAATGATATTTCTGTCTTTCCCTTATTGTAAGTTATATCTTTTGGTTAGACTAGAAATCTATAACATTGGCTAGTGTGTGTATTGACTTGAGGCATGATTTACCATTCACATTTTATGGACATGTTATTATCAAGTACAATGAATTGCCTTTGTTATAGTAGGTAATGGCATCAATCATTTAGGGGGAGATTGTTGGGTATGCTTATTTCTTAACCCTCCCAATTATGTTAGAATTGATTGATACCATCACCTAAGTATTTTATGGACTATAGGATCCTATGTAAGAAGTTTTATAACTTCTATTTTTAGCTAAGTCCAATTTTATAGAATAGGCTTAGCGGTTAGGGCTTGCTTGAAATGAGGTTTCATTTACTGAAGACCAAGTATAATGCGCAGGACATTTCGTGCGCAGCACATTTCATGCGCAGAGCATTACCTGCTCAGTCTCCGCGCGCATAGCCGCGCGCATAGCATTACCTGCTCATTCTCCGCGCGCATAGCATCACTTGCTCATTCTCCATGCGCATGGCTTTTATGAGCAGAGCAGATTAACTTGGTCCTTATGCTTATCTTTCAACAACCTCATATTCTTGAAACTTGGAGCGAAAAGGAATGATCTAAGCAAGACTGTGGTCTCTGCGCAGGACTTCCCTGCGCAGGACATCACTGCGCAGGTCTCCTCTGCGCAGCATGCATCCTTGCTCAGTTTTCGATACATTCAGATTACATAACTTGGAAAGCGCTTAGAAGATGCACGCTTATTAAAAATGCTGAGGTGTGCAGAAACGACAAAGCAAGCACACTCAGCAGATCCAACGGTGGAGACGCGCTCAAGAGAAATATTTCAAATGAAGACAGCTGTCAACCTTCTAGAAGAAGCTTTTGAATTTGGTCTTCATGCTCAGTCTCCAACGGCTCTAAAACACCTGCGCACTAATCATATTGTGCCAGGTCATCAACTTTGATCAGAGCTCCAACGGCTATAAAGGACACCTGCGCACCAATCATATTGTGCCAGCTCATCGTCCTTGCTCAGAGCACCAACGGCTAGTTTTAAGCTCTCTGCTATAAATAGCCTGCTCATCTTCATTTCCAAGTTGCTTGAGTTCTTGCTTCCAAAAGAAACTTTGAAGATTTGAAGATTTCTTGCTCATTTCCAGAATTCTCAAGATCAACCTTCATACCTTCATACTCAACCAAGCCCAGATCCTATAAGCCTTATATCACCAGAATTATTCGTGCTCTTCATCTCATAGATTCATAGAGCCCAGAATTTCTGAACACACACACACCTCTTGAAGCTTTGATTATTTCGATCATACTTCTAGAGATACACCGGTTTAGTCTAGGATTTACTCTTCATAGATTATAGATCTTTGAGTTAGTTTGTTCTACATTGTTGTATCTTGTAACTCTCTCATATAATAAGATCTCCATTAGAAAATCCAAGACTAACCATCTTGGTAGAGGACGTAGATCTTTCATTGATCGAACCTCTCCAAATAGCTTGTTCTTTAATCTCGCTATTTACTTCCTGCTTAATCATTTCTGAATTACTGCTTTGTTTGATCTTTCAGATTGCTATACTTTGCTGCTGTGCTTGTTATTGCTTATTGCCTTAGAACACTTTATCCAACTCTTTAAGCCAAAACTTAGCGCGTGCGTTTTTATCCTTGCGCAGCTTTTTACTGCGCAGGTACTGCTTAAAACTTCCGCTGTGCATTTCACACTCTCACTGCGCGCTATACTTAGCTTATTTGAGAACTGTGCGCATAAGCCATTGATTTGCAAAAGGGTTTGAAAAGAATTTTAAAACGCTATTCACCCCCCCCCCTCTAGCATTTTTCATACCATTGTTGCCCCTTTGGGACCAACAGGATCAATCAAATCTAGGTAATAGGAGTGGTTTATAATAAGCATACCAAACAATCTCCCCCTATTTGATTGAGACCATTACCTACTATAACAAAGGCTAATTTATTGTACTTGGTAATAACATATTTTCAAGAAAATAATATTTTATTAATTTCATGCCCCAAGTCAATGCACACTCTAAGCCAGTGTCATAGATTTCTATCAGCCTAAAAGGATAAAAAAAAATACTAATCCTAGCAAGATAGACATATAAGGTTTGAATGCTTTTTTAGAGAAAATAACAATAAGAAAATGCATCAAACTAACATTCAAGAGGCACTCCACAAAAGTATAACCATTAAAGTGAGGAGTGCAGACAAAAGAGATTAAAGTTTTACAAACCCAAATAAAAAACAAACAGAAATAAAAATTGTTTTGAGACAAACATTAACAAATTGTTTCAACATGACCACACACGGTCAGTTCAAATGGTGCGATTAACCAAGATATGGATCTCATTTAAAGTAGCAAAGATTAGTTGAGAGGCCAACTCTAGGTATGATGATGGGGTCCTTGAGGTCATTTACTTCCAGGAAGTCTGAGTTGTTCATGGTTGGAAATTCAAAACTATCTTCACCTTCATCTTCTTCTTCTCTAGCAATCCTGCTTCCATGCCCGGTCGCCTGATTTTGAGAGGAGGAGGCTTGAGAGCTAGAGAGGTTGTCCACGGTCAATTGTAGGGTAGAAATTTTGCTTATCACTTCCTGCACATTTGAGTTAGAAATTTCATAAACCCTATCAATTTTAGAAGTTTGACCTTCTAGCCTTTGAGTGTGGACTTGCATGGCTTGCCTCATAGCTTCTATTTTTGGTACAAACTTGTCGGCGATCGATAGCAATCCTACAGAAATATAGGCATTGATCTCTGCTTTGAGAGAGGATTTTACTTTGTCCATTTTCTCAAACAAAAAATTCTTATCATGGGTCATTGCCTTGGTCAGCTCCAACCCAGCTCCTTCAATAATCTTGACCACAGAACGGTCAATAGCGAAAGATTGTGACTTGAGCTCTTCCTTGAGGTCAGCATGGGTAAGAGGAGCGGTTGAGGAGGATGCGGTCGAGGCAATGTTGGGGTTCACGGTAGCTAGGCTTTCAAGAATAGCCTTTGTAATATTCTGACTCTCCCCCTTAATGGTCTCAACAACTGAAGCCTTGAGCAGATCAACCTCATTCTGTAATTTAACTTGGTTTGCAGCAAGCTTTGCAACCTCACTCTGAGTATCAAGATTGATTTGCGTTAAAGTTTCAACTGCGGTCAGTAGATGAGCCAAAGGATCGACCGAGCTATCAGATGTGGTCGTGGCTTGAGTAGTTCTAAGAGGAGAGAGAGCAGGAGATTTAACTAACACATCATCATCATGATCACTGGGTACACGGTCGCCATCATGACCGTGACCCTGAAACTAAGCCTTATCAACAGTTTGGTCATCAACTTTTTCATCACTAAAGTCAGGACTATCAACATCAACAGTTTTCTCAGCATTTTTACCAACACCAGCTTCAATTTCTACACCAGCTTCAACATCTTGATTACCAGATTCACTACTAGATTCTACCAATTCCACATCATCTGGTTCATCAACTAACTCAAGAGTATGCTTGACCCTTTAATGTTGCGGTTGAGTAGGAGCTATTTCAACATCATCATCACGGTCACTCTGCATAGGTGAACCGGATGGAGTGAATACCGGAGAAGCGGTCGATGGAGGAGGTCTTGTAACCTTGGATTTTTTGGAGGTTTGGATGGGACTGAGTGAAAGGTCCCTCTTTTGGGATTTCTCCCCCTGAGACGAAGCAGGGAGTACAGGAGACTTTGATTTTAAAGTTTTGGATGGAGCGGTCGGAGAGGACATGGCAGGTTTGGAGACCGTTGTTTTGGAGATGGGTGCGGTAGACTTGGTTTTGATTGGAATGGTAGGAGGGATTCTGGAAGGGAGCTTGACCGTTGAAGGGTCTTTGATAACAACTCCTGTCAATGGTCTGATTTTGGGAGGAGCGGTCGAGGCACTAGCAACGCCTTTGCCTTTGATTCTTTTTGACACTTGTTCTTCCTCAGCTTCTTCAGTCTCTTCCTCATCCTGAATGGAAGTTGACTTTCCAGGATCATCAATACCTAGAGCCATTCTTGCTGCTTTGGTGTAGTTTGGAGCAACATAGGGTTCTTTTGGATCACGGGTGAGGTACTCTTGATACTGGGTATCACCAAACCGATTGCGGAAAGTAGAACGCATGGTCTTGATATCAAAAACTTTAGATAGAGAAATAGGTACCTTGGCATCCTTGTCTTTGCCAATTGCTTTTCTCGTTTCAGGAATGAACTTAAACATCATGGAGAGAAACCTGGAGTTTTTCTTGTACTTGGTGGGGGCTTTGTCAGCCAACTGCTTCTTGTAATCATTGATGTGGTCGATTAACAGGTCATAAAGGATTTTAGGCCAGTTCATCTTCCTTCCCAAGTAGATTGCGGTTGACAGGTGCCATTGAGTAGTGTTAAAGTTCCCATGATTGCCACTTTTGCAGAGCAGACCATGACCAACTAAGTGACCAATGTAGTACATCACCTCAGGAAATGCTTTGCGGTAAGGCTTGCAAACGTCAGCAGATCCAATCAGCCTTACTGCTAACCCATCATATTCGGCAGTTGACAGAGATTCAGGAGCATCAAAGTCTATGTCCAGGCCTAGAGTGGCAGCAATGTCGGTGTAGTCAATTTCAACTTTGTGACCGTAAACTTCAGCTTCAATCCAGTGAAGTGGTTTGTTCTGCTCATCACGTCCCTTGACTTCTTTTGCGGTTGAGTAAAATTCACCTACTGCGGCAAGGTAGTGACTGGTTTGATTCATAGTGAAATAATGGAGAATACCAGATTTCTTCATTCTCTTGATTATGTGCCTTCCAATGGCATCATTTTGAAGATCTTCATAATTGATAATGCATCCAGGAATAAATGATTGTTCTTCCTACAAAAGTTTGAGAAGTTAGAAAGTATTTAGCACGGTCGACAATGCACGGTCAAGTAACCATAGCGGTTAAAGACACAAGCGGTCGACAAGGAAGTCACGGTAGACATAGAGTGCGGTAGTCATAAGTACTTAGTGAAATTTTAACAAAATTCGAAAACACACACAAACACCAAAACACTATGTGTAGCAAAAAAATGAGAATCAAAAAGTAATTGCTCAAGAACACGAAGAACATCATAAGAACACTGTTCATCGCAAAAATCCAGAATACGATATAGTTGACGAAAATTCATAAAAATTACACCAAAATGGGCACAAAAACCGATTAAGCAAGAAAATATCAACAATTTCACTACCAAAACATCATAATTACCAGAATATGAAAGGGCAAAATAAACCAAAGTATGAATAAAAGCTTTAAATATATACATGGCATAGAGGGGTTTATCAAACCAAACTCGAATCCAACTATTGTATTGAACTCGAAATCATGAATATAGCTAGGATGCAAAGTATCAAAGCACATAACAACCCAGAGATTGAATTAAGACAATAGAATGCGAAGGGTTGTGGAAACCCGCCAAAAACAAAAACTGAAAATGGAGGAGTTTTGGGTCAAGAAATCATACCATTGTATCTTCAGAGTGTGGTTCTTGAGATTTCTTAGATGATTTGGTTGTTTGAGAGGGTTTAGGAGCCATTTAAATAGAGGAAGTGAGAAGAAATGGTGAAAGAGAGAGAGGGATGAACTGGGTTTGTAGAGAGAGAATTAGAGAGAGAGAAAAATAGAGAGAGAAAGTGGAGGGGTTCTGATAAAAAGAATATGCAGAGAGGTGGAGGAGAGAGTAGTGGAACGGTTTGTACAGAGAAGTGGGAGGTTATCTCTGCAAAATTCAGGGATTTGACCAGAGATGTCCTTTTTCCATAAATGCATGGATAGTTACGGCGGACATAAATAGGGAACAAAATTAATTGCAAATGATTTGAATTAAATAAAAACGAGGGAAAAGAGGAAATTACAAAATTACCCCTTTGGATGACTAAGATGATCCTGAAAATTTGCTAAGTTAGAAACACTTACCTGGTCACCTAGCTTTTTGCGGTCAGGTGCTTGACCGTGATTATTGCGGTCAAGATAGTTACCTTGGCCTATGAATGCTTCTTTGAAGCAGTGAACGGATATCATCATTTTCCCATGCGGTCGGCTTCTTTAAAAGCCTTGAACAAATTTCATGTCATGCGGTCGATATTGAATGTGGTCAACATAGATGCGGTCAGAACACTTTAAGGATCTTGATACTTCGACCGCGGATACTTGATCGGTGAGATATAATCGACCGTGATTGCTTTACCGGTAAGGGTGTTGACCGTGACCTACTTGTTTTTGAACTTGGATAAAACATAAGACATTAGCACAATCAAAGTACAAGTAATTAAAGTTCTAGCATGCCCATTTCTCCTCTAAGATACCTAAATCTCTTCGAATCAATAGCCTTGGTGAGAATGTCTGCAACTTGATTGTCAGTACTCACATACTCTAGATGGATATTACCTTTTTCCACATGATCCTTGAGAAAGTGGTATTTGATATCAATGTGTTTGGTCTTTGAATGCATGACAGAGTTGTTGGAGACAGCAATAGTAGATGTGTTGTCACAATAAATTGGACAATTTTCTTCTTTGATTCCGTAGTCGACCAATTGTTGCTTCATCCATAGCACTTGGCAGCAGCAGCTTCCAGCAGCTATATATTCAGCTTCAGTGGTAGATACAGAGACTGAGGCTTGTTTCTTGCTTGCCATGAAACTAGTCGATTTCCAAGAAAATGACATGTTCCACTCGTGCTTTTCCTGTCTATTGTACATGCTGCATAATCTGCATCTAAGTAACCTGTAAGATCAAAGTTCGAATCTTTGGAGTACCAAAGTCCAAGGTTAATAGTCCCAGATAGATATCAAATAATACGTTTGACAGCAATAAGATGTGCTTCTCTAGGATCAGCTTGATAACGTGCACAAACGCAAACACTAAACATGATATCTGGTCTACTAGCAGTTAAGTATAGGAGAGAGCCAATCATACCTCGATACAAGGTTTGATCAACCTTCTTACCTTTCAAGTCTTTGTCTAGCTTGTTACCAGTAGCCATAGGAGTGTCGTATGCCTTTGCATTTTCAAGTCCAAATTTCTTGATAAGATCCTTTGTGTACTTTGCTTGGTTGAGGAAGATGCCTTCAGCACATTGTTTAATTTGTAGCCCAAGGAAGAATGTTAATTCTCCCATCATGCTCATCTCAAATTTGCTTTTCATTAGCTTCTCAAATCGCTTACACAACAATTCATTAGTAGAACCAAAAATAATATCATCTACATATATTTGAACGAGTAAAGTATGATCATGATATTTAGCAATGAATAAAGTTGTGTCGATCTTACCACGCTTGAAGCCTTTCTCTAGGAGAAATTTAGATAGAGTATCATACCATGCACGTGGAGCTTGTTTGAGTCCATATAAAGCTTTACGGAGTTTGTAGACATGATTTGGAAATTTGGGGTCTTCAAATCCGGGCGGTTGAGCAACAAAGACTGTTTCTTGAAGTTCTCCGTTGAGAAATGCACTCTTCACATCCATTTGATATAGCTTGAATCTTTTGTAAGAGGCATAAGCTAAGAATATCCTTATAGCTTCGAGTCTTGCAACGGGGCAAATGTTTCATCATAATCAATGCCTTCTTCTTGTCTATATCCTTGTGCAACCAACCTAGCTTTGTTCCTTGTGATGCTTCCATTCTCATCCACCTTGTTTCGGAACACCACTTTGTACCAATCACTCCTTGATCTTGTGGCCTTGGAACTAAGGTCCAAACTTTGCATCTTTCAAATTGGTTGAGCTCTTCTTGCATAGCAACAACCCAACTTGAGTCTTGGAGTGCTTCATCAACTTTCTTGGGTTCAACTTGAGATATAAATGCTGTAAGTGCATCGTAGTTTGATCTTCTTGTTCGAACGCCAGAATGCAAGTCACCAAGGATATTCTGAATTGGGTGATCTCTAACCTCACGAACTTTTTGAGGTATATCTGGTTGAGTTGATGGTGGTTGTAAATCTTCTAGTGGTACATCATTTGTGCCATCCCAATCATAAGTAATTTGAGGGATAGGTTCTTCCACATTGATGGGTGTTTCAACTTCAACTTTATTTGAGGTAGCAGCAGATGTGGTAGTTTCTGGTGCTTCATATGAGGTAGATGGAGGTGCAGTTGAGGTAGATGGGTTTCTTTGAGTTGATTGATTTTGTGGTTGAGTTGTACCTGTCTCATTAAGCTCAACAAAATCATCAGCAACATTTGGAGCCATATGTGGCTCAAGAAGAGAATGTTCATCAAAAGTAACATGGACAGATTCAACTATCTTAAGAGTGGTTTTATTAAATACACGAAAAGCTTTTGAGTGTTTAGCATACCCAATAAATATACCTTCATCGGCCTTAGGAGCAAATTTACCTCGATGTTCTTTACCGTTGTAGAGTATGAAGCATTTGCATCCAAATATCTTGAAGTATGCTATGTTGGGGGTTCTTCCTCTCCAAAGTTCATAAGGAGTTTTGTTGTAGGTCTTGTTGATGAGGGATCTATTCTGAGTGAAGCATGCTGTATTGACGGCTTCAGCCCAAAAGTATTGAGGTAGCTTTGCTTCAGCAATCATTGTTTTTCCGGCCTCTATCAACGTTCTATTCTTTCTTTCCACTACACCGTTTTGTTGTGGAACTCCAGCAGCAGAGAAGTTGTGGTCAATACCATGATCATCACAGTATTTAGCAACACCGTTGTTTTTGAATTCTGTACCGTTGTCGGATCGAACACTAACGATGTCATCTTCCTTTTGTGTTTGGAGCTGTCTAAAGAGTGCGGTTAAAATGTCATAACAATCATCTTTGGAGCTCATCATCTCGACCCACATATATCTTGAGTAGTCATCTACCACAACTAAGGTATATCTATTTCCTCCAATACTTGCGTAGTAACAGGTCCAAACAAATCCATATGTAGCAGTTGCAAACATCTAGAAGTTGAGGGTGTGGTCTTGCTAGAGAAAGACACCTTCGGTTGTTTGCCTAGTTGACATGCTGTGCACTTCTCATCGTGGTGATCAGCTACTTTGGTAGACCACGAACTAGATTTTCTCTACCATCTTGGAGAGATACTTGAAGTTTAAGTGACTTAAGTCTTTTATGCCACAGCCAACTATTTTCACTAACATTCTTTGCTACAAAACAGAGATTAGAAGAAATGCAAGATGAAGTAAAATCAACAACATAAACATTTTTCTTACGAATCCCTTTGAGCAAAGTGACGCCGGATATGCCATCTTTGATGAGACAGAAATTTGAAGTAAAGTGGCATTGCAATCCTTTGTCGCAGAACTGAGATATTGAGAGTAGATTGTGTTGTAGTCCAATAACTAGAGAGACTTCTTGGATGGTGATTTTTCCTTTACGAATGACTCCATATCCTACAGTCTTTCCTTTGTTATTATCTCCGAAGGTTACTGATGGCCCTTTTTCTTCACGGACATCTCCAATAAATTGATATCTCCGGTCATGTGCCTTGAGCAGCCACTATCGAGATACCATAAACTTGATTTATCCTTGAAGTGTCCAGCCTTAAGCAGAGGACCTATAAAATAAACATTTAAGAACAAGGTCCCCTTTTTATTCTTTTGGGTCCAAAGGGTTAGCAACCTTTAACAACCCACACTTGCCTCACAGAAGGGGGTTTAAGCCTTCTGGGATTTGGTGTGAATCTTAAAAGACATTCAGCAGCCTTGTGACCATAATCATCACACACGGAACAATAGTGGAAGCCACCCAACTGAGGGTTAACAAACTTCGTTGTGGTCTTGAGCACAACATCGTTAACTGGTATGGAAGATCTCTCCTGAACAAAGTTCAATTTCTTGAATTTGACCGCATGACCCTTGTTTGCGGTCGACATGCCGCGGAAGGCTACTCGACCGGATCTTGAGGTTGATGCGCGGTCGTGTCCAGGTACCTTACCAGAGTATTCCTCTGCGGTAGAATCTTCCATGACTTTTTCTTTCAACTTTGAAGCCTTGCCAGTTTGATACTTAGGGTAGACATAGTGGAACTCTAGTTTCTTCTTTGGTTCTTGTCTTTTACCCTTAGATTCTTGATGTTTAGCTTTTGACCCTTCCAAAGTTTGCTGGGTAAATTTCTCATCTCTTTCACAACAAGATGCACATTTAAAGTTGTCACTAGTTTGGAATCCCAAGCCTTCCTTATCACCACTAGACTTTTGGATTCTAAGATTTGTTCCATAGTGACACGAGAATTGGTCCACTCATTAGTGATCCTTTTCAGGTCGTTTATCTCAGCAACCAATTCTTCATTTTTAACTTTAAATATAGCATTTTGTTCTTCTAAGAAACGGTTTCGATCAGTAAGAGGAGTCATACTCTTGATCTGCTCCTTAAGGAGGGTGAGTTCAGATCTTAATAGAGATTTCTCCGTCTTAAGCTGGGAAATTTCTTCAGTTGAAAGTGCTAAAGCTTCCTTCATGCCAGAGAATTTACTAATTACCTGTTCAGCTTTTGCAAACATCTTTTCTTGTTCATCGGGGGAAATATCAAATTTTACTTGTGGTGTGGTAGACAGAACTTCCTTCACTTTGGGGTTTAGTAGAGCCTTCTTTGCTTCACTCACATCACATCTTGAAAATAGAAGATCACCATTCTTTTGAACCGGAGTTAGGAATCTTTTTCTGCAAGTTCATCGGCCGTATAACTTATCCGTTTAGGTTTTGCATTTGGTGAGCGACGACTTTTATTATCATCCTCATCATCGGACTGAACGACCAAACAGATGTGACCTTCTTCAGAATCCTCATCGCTTTCATCAGAATCTGACTCTATCCAGGTAGCTAACTCTTTTGTGGTAGAGTCCTCTTCAGCAACCATCCCCTTTTGCTTTGAGTATCTTGGATTGAAGTTGCTTTTCTTCTTCATATACTCATACTTGGGAATTGGGCATTCTGATGCGAAATGACCGGGTTTCCTGCAATTAAAACAAACGAGATCCTCTTTCTTCTTTGAGAAGTTGGAGTATTCTTTCTTACTTGTTGAGTTGCTCCTTGAGAACCTTGTTGGAGTTTTGCTTGATGATCCGGGTCTTGCTGTCTTTCTGAACTTTTGGAATCTTTTCACGAACATAGCAAAGTCATCATCATCCATATCTAATAAATCAGATGTGGAGATTTTTGGATCTTCTTCCTCGATCACTTCTTCCTTTTGTGCAACCAACGATAAGTTCTTTGTTTTTCCTTCCATTTCAGCAATGTTGTTAAGCTTGATGTCAAAGACCTTGAGGTTGGCATAGAGGCTTCTGAGAGACATATCATCTAGTAACTTGGTATCTTCAAGAGTGTTTCCTTTGTGTAGATATTGCGAACCAAGAGCGGCAAGAAAATTAACATTGATTTCTTTCTTAGTAAGCTTCTTTCCGAGTGCTGTATAAGTACTCACGATCTCACAATAACGATCATAAGTGGCTCTTAGTGATTCGCCGGGATCTTAGCAAAGTTGTTGAATCTTCTTTGAATTGCAAACTTTTTGCTTTCCTTGCAAGCTTGATCTCCTTCGATGTAATCTTCAATTGCATCCCAAAGTTCTTTTGCAGTTGAGCATTCCATGATCTGTCGACGCTGTGACGTACTCAAGGTACTTAGAAGTATGCTTTTTGCTTTCACATCCATTCCAACCAGTCTTTTCTCTTCATCGGTCCATTCAGCTTTTGGTTTCTTGATAGTCGGATTTGCACCATTGGTTTCTGGATCCGGATTAGCTTTCATTGGGAAGTATGGTCCAATGGTAAGACAATCACCAAGTTGCTCGTCCATGGAGTAGAACTGAGTTAGAATGCTGTGCTTCCATACGTCAAAATTATCTTCGTCGAACGCTGGAACGTGAGTGAAGTTAACCGTTGCCATAGTTTTCTGACTTGCCATTTCGAATCGGCACCAAGCTGTTAAGCTTGAAAAACAGAAGTTTTATAAAGGTGTTTGCTCTGATACCACTTGTTGGTCCCAAAGACACAACAAGGGTATGAAAGGAGGCTAGAGGGGGGGGGGGGTGAATAGCCTACTTAAAATTTCAACCCTTTTTCAAAATTCAACCAAGTGCTTACAATCTTGAGTTTGCGGTCAAGTAATAAACCGTGCGGTCAAGATGTAATATGCACAGCGGAAGTTTTCGATAGAAATAAGGTAAGGTTGTTTTTGATGAAAATCTCTAAGTGGATTCTTTCTCACGGTCAGGTAGTTCCGGTCAAGAAAGATGCGGTCAAGGATGTGCGGTCAGAGATTTGCGGTCAGATGGTTGAGAGATTGAAAGTTGTTGTCTTAGAAGTTTTTGGCAAAAGATAAGTTAGTCAGATTTTAACTTAGGCAATGTGGAGAACAAATAAACACAATTCACAATTCGTTCTTAAATCTGAAAGATCAAACACTAAAAAAACAAACAAGATTAATATGAACAAGTGAATAACGAGATGAACAATACTTGAAGGTAAATTTGCAGAAAGTAAAATGACACAAGTATTTGGAAAGGTTCGATCTGTTAAAAGATCTACGTCCTTTACCAAGATGGTCAGTCTTGGATTTTGAATGGTGGTATATATTGATTCTTGAGTGTACAGATTACAGAGATGAAGTATTGAATCAACACCTACTTTCTATGAAGAACAAATCCTAGACTTAGACCAGTGTATCCCTTTTGATTCAATCTAAGTGATTGATCAATTGGGTGAGTGTGTGTGTAAGAATCAGAAGCTCTTTAAAATCTAAGTGATTGTAGAGCCTAATGAATCTTAAGTGTTACAAGGCTTGAGATGACTTGTATGTTGCTGGA
The DNA here is from genome assembly GCA_026119855.1 of Campanula takesimana. NCBI lineage: Eukaryota > Viridiplantae > Streptophyta > Magnoliopsida > Asterales > Campanulaceae > Campanula > Campanula takesimana. The sequence goes on along the minus strand of JAOWBW010000136.1, from coordinate 1,906,766 downwards.
GATCTTTGAAGGTTTGAAGGTGAGTTCTTGAAGATTCAAAGGATTCTGGAAATCTTGAGTATGATCTTCAATCACCAAGTATTTTAACAGCAATTTTTCTTAGAATCTCAGCACAGTTCAATGAAGAACTTAAGGGCTATTTATAGCCTTGAATGAGAAAATAGCTGTTGGATTTACTTGGGCTCCAAGTTGAAGGACAATGAGCTGTTGAATTCTGATTGGAGCTCGATCTGAGTTTGTCCTTTTTGCAGATAAGAGGTGGTCCCACTTAGATGAATTCAAATTTGAATTACTGGGATCCAAGTTCTGCAACGTTCTAAACTAACCATAGTTTGACCATGGTTAAGTTTGAACAAACTTGGGTTCTTGGACAACTTCATCATTTGCGGTCAAGGCCTCACGGTCGAGTGTCTTGCGGTCGAGGGGTCAAATGTGACCTGTCAAGATATGCCATAAAGCTCACGGTCACTGACTTCCGGTCAAGTGATTCACGGTCAAGTGGTCTTCCACGGTCAGGTGGTCTACCACGGTCAAGTGAATTCACGGTCAAGGTCTTGACCACTAAAATTCCAGACTTAGAAATTTTCAGCCTATCAATCTAAAGCCTATACTATCAAGTGGACTATTCTAAAAATGAAGTTTAACACTTCTTACAATATATCCTAAAGTCCACAAAAAGATAAAATTAGGTTATGGGATCAATCAAATCTAGGTAATAGGAGTGGTTTATAATAAGCATACCCAACAGTCTTGGTTAGAGAGCAGGATGGTGCCCAATATCCCATTTATTATGTAAGTAAGACTCTCTGATGCGGAAACCAGGTACTCCCATCTGAGAAGTTAGTACTAGCTTTAATTACTGCTTCAATCAAGTTAAGACATTATTTTGAAACTCATGTTATATATATTCGTACTAACTATCCCCTAAAGAATGTTATGAGGAAACCAGGAAATGTCAGGTAGAATGGCGAAGTGGTCAGTTCAACTAAGCACTTATGATATCAAGTATGAACCAAGGACGGCGATAAAATCACAAGCTCTTGCAGATTTTGTGGCGGATTTCAGTACAAGCATGCAACCAGAAGTAGACATAGAAGTCCAACAACTCCAAGATGGTGACACCATGGCTGAATGGACATTGTACAATGATGGGGCATCAAATATGAGGGGAACAAGTCTTGGAATTGTTCTAAAATCGCCACAAGGGGACATTATACCACAGGCTATTAGTTGTGATTTCAAAGCTACCAATAATGAGGGCAGAAATATGAAGCCCTCATAGTAGGATTAACTGTAGCACTAGATCTCAATATCAAGGTCATCCAGGTATATTGTGATTCATTGTTATTAGTCAATCATTTTAACGGATCTTATGCAGCTAAGAACACAAACATGACGTCATACTTGGAAGTAGTGAAGACCTTGGCCAGTAAATTCCAAAGGTTCAAGATAGAACAGATTCCCAGGGAAGAGAATTCACAAGCAGATGCTCTTGCCAACCTTGGCTCCGCTTTCAAAAGTCTGACTCAAACCACCATACCAATTATCCATGTCAACATTCCAGCCATAGATAGAATGGAGTTTATCTTGCATAGACAAAGACATACATGAAGCACAAACTGAACCATCTTGGATCTCCCCAATAGTCAAATATCTTCAAGATGGTACCATCCGACACAGGAGAAGAATGCAAGAGCATTCAGGGTAAGAATGCAAGATATTTGTTGATTGATAATGTCTTGTTTAGAAAATCTTTTGCAGGGCCTTACTTAAGGTGTTTGGAACCGGAGCAAGCTGTGGCAATCTTAAAAGAGCTTCATGAAGGTCTATGTGGAAATCATTCAGGGGGCAGGAGTTTTTGTACACCAAGGCCTCTTAGGATGGGGTATTATTGGCCGACCATGTGTCAAGATGCAGCAGAATACTCTAAGAAGTGCGATTCTTGCTAAACATGGAGACATCTTGCACCAGCCTGCAGAAAATGATGCATCTATTCTATCCCCTTGGCCCTTCATGACTTGGGGAATGGATATTGTTGGGAAATTACCTAAAGCTCCTGGAGGAAAGGTGTTTTTATTAGCAATGACAGATTACTTTTCCAAATGGATTGAAGCTGAGGCCTATTTTCAAGTTCATGACAAGGAAGTGATATCTTTCATTAAGAAAATATCTTTCAGCAGGTTTGGCATCCCTTCGGAATAATATGTGACAACGGTTCCCAATTCATAAGCAAAAAGACTCAAGATTTTCTCGTAAGATGGGGAGTTAAGATGGTAACATCTTCCCCAGTGCACCCTCAAGCAAATTGGGCAAGCTGAGTCTAGCAACAAGAATCATTATTTCCACCTAAAAAAGAGATTGGATCAAAAGAAGGGGAGATGGGTTGAAGAATTGCCTTTCGTCTTATGGGCTGATAGAACAACACCCAAGAATGCAACGGGCCAGAGTCCATACTCTTTAGTTTTGGATCAAAATCGGTCATTCCTGCTGAAGTTGTCATCCCTTTCAGCGAGATACGGGTTGATAACTCCGGAGAAAAAATAGTATCATCTTGGCTCAAGATCTTGATACCGTTGATGAATTTGAGAGGCTTGGCAAAGATCAGGATGGCGGCATACCAGCAGAGAATTGCAAGATCTTACAACAAAAACGTCAGAGTAAGAAAGTTCCAAATTGGTGACTTGGTGCTGAGAAAGGTTGTTCAGAATACAAGAGAGCTCAATGCTGGCAAATTGGCACCAAAATGGGAAGGACCTTACTTAATATATGCAGACTCAGGAAAGGGGGCATATTGGTTATCAACCGTCGAAGGTGTGAGAATCCCCAGATCATGGAATACTATCCATCTTAAAGCATACTTTTTCAAATTCAAGAAGAACAGGTACGCTTTAAATTTTTGTTATTTCAATAAGTTGTTATCATTTGATTTATTTTTATCAAGACCATTACTGACTTAAGCATCGGAGGGGTGTTAGCTAAGCTAACACCCAATCCTAACATGTTTTTGTCTTGCAAGGGCAAATCGATCTGAAGTACAAAATTTTTTAAGATGTTATCACCTTAGCATTTTCAGAATGTGATACATGTATGATTTTGTCTTGCTTCAATTCTGTTTACCTTATCAAAAATTATTTATGTAGAGGTCATTCTAATTATTGAAAGTGATATCAGTTAAGATGTCATAATATTAACATGTTCTCGTTTTTTTGTAAGAAAGTAAACATTATTTTGAGAAGACAACAACTTGAGATTGGCCATCTCATCTTACGTTTAAAGGTACTTAGTCCCTTCAAAGGTTTAAAGAAATAAATTTCTTTCGTTTTAAATCAAGGTTGATACACCTTCGCCTGGAGCGCAAGATTTCAATAGTAGTTAAGGTGAGGAATGGGCACGTATATTTATATATACGCACCCCCCATTTCCACTTAATTAACGTTGAGCATAATATTTTCAAGTGGTAATGGCATATTCATGTCATCCAGGGCCAAAGTGTTTTTGATATTTTCATATCAAAAAAAGTATTTTAAAGGTTAAAACACTTACACAAGATCGTTAAAACTTGATATTTCCAATCTAAGCTGACCAAAGATAAAACCTGCCGAATCCATAGACATGCATCATGTCGTACCAACCCAACTTCTGAAAACCTAAAACTACTTGTCCTTGACCCTTATGGGTCATTACAACCAAAATACCATAAAAGTTCAGAAAAACCAAAAAATTGTCTTACAAACTTTTTCGAGACGCAGCCCATCAAAACCATTGTCCAAAACAAACATTGTTCAAAAAACCAACTTTGCTCAAACTTACCTTCAAACATCCAATTTTTCTTGACATCTTTCTGATCTTCCTCCATGGGCAATACGACAGTTGATGAGATTTCACCAGCATCAACAGTTTCACCATTCAGCTCCCAAGCTATTCTTCTCTTTCTCTAGATCCCAATCTTTCAGCTTTCCATCTTGGAAATTCTTGAATCATTTTATTTTGATCTCCACCACCTTTTTGCCGCTGGACTTGGTAAGAGCAGCTTTATCTCCTCTATCTCAAGGATATTAGCATCCTGGATAGACGTAATCCCTTCCTTAAGATCAGCAACTTTCCTAGTCAATTCATCATTTTTCTTTTCAAAAACTTCCTTGTCCATTTCCCACTTGATTTTAATCTTCTCTTGCTTCTTTTTTAACTCGAATCACATCATTCTTCAATTTCTTATTTGAAACACTTAACGACTCAACTTGAGTCTCCACAGAACCAAAAGCCTATACAAAACCAAAGAGAGTTTATTAAAGCGATGGGATAAAAAGTTTTGTAACAAACTGACAACTTACGGTTACACTTACACTTGAAGCCAGAGCCAAAAACTCTTCTTAACCCCCTCTACAGTCAGGTTACCAAAAGCTTCAATTTCTACCAAATCCTTCACCTCGTCAACTGTTTCCCTTTTCTTCAATCTTGAGCTCACAGTAGTTGCATCGTGGGGCTCTATCTAGGGCAACAGCAGGTTTATCAGTGGTTGGGTAGTGAGATCTCCAAGAAGTTCTCCATATCATCGAAGGAAAATCTCCATGGATGGCTTTGAAACTGCAAAGCAAAGTTAGAATCCATAAGCATATACAAGAACAAAAATCAAAATGACAAGCTATACCTGTGGACATGTATCCTCTTCACAAAGATCAGTTACTACTCTGTTGTTGAAACTTCGCTCCTCTCAGAAAGACGGAAAAAACAGAGCAATTTTAGAGCTGAGTCAGCTTTTGGAGGAAATAAATCTTCCCACTGATCTCTGCAAAGAAAAAGAAGAGTATATCAATTTATAGGAGAAACCAACTTAAACTAAGGAACATTCAAAATCTTACCTTCCTATTCCACTCTTTGACTAGGTTCTCACCACCTTCAGTGAAGCCCTTCTCAACAAAGAAAAATTTTCCTTCCACCCTCTATCACTTACAGACGATTTGGGGACCATCAGACCCTTTTTTTGACCTTTCTTAAAGACAAAAACCTTTTTGACCCAAAAGACTGCAGTTCATAGTAAAATAGCCATCTCATTCAAGCCTATATTTAAACCATGTTCTCGGTTCACTCTCAAAATAACATCAAAAAACTCTCCAAGTCATAGGCATCATTTGAACATAAGCAACGTCGTGTTTTTTAAAAATCCATAAACCAAAGGAGGAAAAGGAAAACTAAACCCTAGAACAAAGGGATACTCGTTAGAAGAAAATCAAGCCTCGGAAACAGAATCGGCTTTCAAAGATACGTCAAAGGGTCGGAAGACAGTTTGATTTGGGAAAAACTTACGACTTTGCAAAAGAAGAAATCATGCTATTGTTGAAAACACAGATCTCATCATCAGGTTTTGCGAGTAAACCTTCTGAAACGAAGACA